>VUQI01008188.1:41470-54086 GCA_015106735.1 Paratilapia polleni | reverse complement strand
AGTTAAGCTGCAATAGGCTTAGGCTGCTGGGGGCTTCCCATGATGCACTGAGCACTTCCTCTTCCTCACTTTCTTTCACTCTCCATGTGTTTATACACCACTTGCATTTAATCATTAGCTATTATTAACCCTGTCTCTTCCCCATAGGTGTGCCTTTTTTGTCCTGTCTCCCTCTGCTCTCTTCTGTTTCTCCTCACCCCCAACCAGTCGCGGCAGATGGCTGCCCCTCCCTGAGCCTGGTTCTGCCGGAGGTTTCTTCCTGTTACAAGGGAGTTTTTCCTTCCCACTGTTGCCAAGTGCTTGCTCATAGGGGGTCGTCTGATTGTTGGGGTTTTCTGTCTAATATCGTAGGGTCTTTACCCTAATATATAAAGTGCCTTGAGGCGACTGTTGTTATGATTTGGCGCTATATAAATAAAATTGAATTGAATTGAACTGAATTGTTGTCTTGCACTGCTTTTCTGCTGACACGGAGCCAGTGCTGGTGCCTAATCTAGAACCAGTTCTTCATATTTCTACTGTAAAAAGAGTGCTGCCAGTTTCAAAAAGCTGTCATAGAAAATTTCTGGGCCAAAATTTGTAACCACTGATGTCAGCAACTATGATCTGGACTACTGCTAGAAACTCATCAATGATTCGCAGATGTAGCCCATGGAAATTACCGCAACATACCCAAATTTCTGCTTAAACCCATTGAAATATGGGCTGGTTCTCTGTACCAGCAGTGGCACAGGCCCCACATCACTGAAAAATAGGTAACAGCTAACCATCACATTGTAAACTAAAGAAAGCTGGTCATTATTTAACATAGTATGTTAATTGTTCATAAGAAGCACACGTCATCTTAAGAAATGTATCTGGCATGCTTTGCAATCACATGTTTAAAAGGAAATTCCTTTTAATCACACCTAGTGCCGCGCTACCCACGAATTGCTTTTCCCTTTTATCATGACAATCGTCTTTTCTGTCAAGTGAGTATTTTTTTAAAGCATGTTGATGCGTACAGAGTGCCCACTTCTTCAAAGCTGATTCCCAGTGATACATTATGATTTCACCATGGTTGCACTATATAGGGGCAGTTCAGTGTTTCAGCAAAAACTCTCAACACTTGCAGTATCTTCAGTAGGGGGACGACATGATGTTGAATTCTTCTTACCTTACATTTTGGCATAGAGCCAGTTACACCATGAACAAGTTTGTTACCAGTCACTGTTCATTTCACGTTACATGCAATGCAAAAAAGTTGTGTTTAGCTCAGTAAGTAAACTTTTAGGTCTTAGTACACTGTCTTAGTACACTGTCACAAAGGAATTGTGTGGAAACATGCTTATAGATTTTCTTGCTGAGACATAGATTAGAACTTGTATTTTATTGGGAGTTATGTGCAAAACTATTTTTTAACCCAGGAGTCATTATTTTCAGGGCAGCTGCTAGAATTAGTCAATTAAAAGACTGTTGATATGTCGACTGACATAAATTTAGTTGGCAGTTAAATTATCAAGTAATAATTAAGTTGTATCTAAAATGTTGAATATTCATTGTTTGTAGCTCCTCAAATATACAAAACAAGATATTTGATGATTAGTAGGATTAGGTTAACTGGTAATTCTAAATTGGCCGTAGGTGTGAATGTGAGCATGAATAGCTGTCTGTCTCTCTGTGCTAGCCCTGTGACAGACTGGCGACCTGTCCAGGGTGTACCCCGCCTTTCGCCCTATGGTAGCTGGGATAGGCTCCAGCCCCCACCCGCGACCCTGAATTGGATAAGCGGAAGAAAATGGATGGATGGACATTTGATGATGTCACCTTGCGCTCCATGAAGTTATATTGGGCATTTTCCTCATCTGTTTTTGTTCTATAGACCAAACAGATTAGTCAGTATTTGAAAAATCAATCAGCAGATAAATCATTAATAACCAAAAAAAACAACTATTAGTTGCAGCATTAATTTCCAGCAACTCGGAGTGACAGTATATACCTGCCAATGCACCTTCTCTTTTTTAACCTTTAATTTCTGTTAATTAGTGAGCTTATAGGCTGCCTCTAGGCAGATTTTGCTGCCAGTTTAACTGATATCATGATACTTTCCCACATGGGTTAACTGGTTTAACTTAAGAGTGTTTTTTCTCATGAGACCTTTTTGCAGTTCTGCACTGTTGTGTTGCCCTGCATAATAGCGTGCAGCCATGTCAGAGTCACAGATGACTCACCAGGCTCGAGGGAAAGTAGTGGCAATGAAACAGAGGGAGTCGGGACTTGACAAGAGGGAAGGAGTGAGGAAAGTGGTGATAGACTCAAAGACAGAAGGGAAGGAGTGAGAGCGCTCGGGATGTGCAACAGTTGGTTTCACTGCTGTACTAACACAAAACAGGGCTCCCCTTACTCAGAGTGTGAGGGTGAATGTGAACACGTGTGTCCACATGAACTTAACACATGTGTGAACATGTGGTTGTTTGTGTGTTAGGGCTGAAAGGGGAGGAGAGGATGTTTTACGAATTTCTATGTATGCATATAAGTGTTGTTGGATGGGGCTACGTTTGTGGAAGAGGTAGTTGAATGAGGAAGTGGCAAACTAATAGATGGGAACACAATGTTCTATGAAGCGATAGTCTCTACACACACACACACACACACACGAACACACACAGATGCTTCTGCACAAGAACTAGGGGAATTACATGAGGTCCTCATAACTCATATACGCACATTATCAGAACTAATGGTTTGGCAGATTATTAATAAGATTGTGACAGAAGGTTACTTTGAACTGTCTGAAGAACAGTTTGATGGGTTTTTTTCTGTCTTATTATGAGTGTTCTGGGCACTGCGGAGACTCATCAACTGCTATCTTAAGATTGTTCCTCCTCGTTACCTTGAAATGGCATGCTACAGTACATCTTTGATGAGGACAGTGATTTCCAAAGACTTTATTAAGATAGAGAAACTGACATCCATGTGCACACTGTGTGACTCCTTAAGGGAACTGATTAATGTTTACCTTGGGTGCTAAGGTGTTGCAGTGATAGAGATTTTTTTATGATGGTTTCAGTAACCATGCAGCTGTGCACGAGAGTTTGCATGTCAAATATTCATGTTGTAGTGTGTGTTGTGTGTGTAGAATCATGTTTGTGTGCACATTTGTGTGTTCTTATGGATTTTCTTTCCTGCTATATGAATGTGTTTGTGTGGATGAAGTGATCCAGGGTGTAGCCAGTACTTGTTACTGCTAAAAGATTTTCAGTGTGATGGAAATACTTCAGATGTGTTGCTGCTCTCCCTCCAGGCTTCACTGATTCTGATACAATCTCACTTGGCAAGCTCAGTGATTCTTTATTGAAAATCCACTCTGCAATGAATAACTGTGGTAGAGGTATTTGATTTTTTTTTGTCAGCAGAGTGGTGGTTTTGAGCTCCCACTACATTCATTTTCTTGTTTTAGAAGTATTTTGAAATCAGTCCTGCCTTCCTGTATATCTTTACCCCCCATGTTTTTATATAATCTTAATACAGTTTAGCATCACTCATAACATAATTTCCAAATGGCTTAAGAGGCGGTGTTATTTCCAAGAAAGCTCTACTCAGATAAACCAGCATCAGGGTGCTGCTGACATCAACAAGCAAAGAACAATCAAGTCAGAGCCTACTGCTTGAGCTTGTCACATGCAACATGGGAATATCACAGCACTGGCTCAAGCATGCACACATACACACACCCCCTGCTCATCACATACAGAATGACAAAGGGCACATCTTTTTCATTTTCTCATTAGCACAGAGCTGCAATGCCAGTGCTGAGGTTAAGACTTAATTTGATATGGATCAGGTCAGATGTGATCGATGTGTCTGTCATCCGGTTGTGGCTGGATCGGTAACATCAGGCACCAATCAGGCCAGGGTGTGGCTCTGAGCATGTGTGTGTGTCATCTTAAACACCGCTCAAATGATTTTAATGACTTAGAGGAACAACAGATGGATTAAGGCATGCTGCTTTTCATTAATCAGTGGTTACACTAATCACTCCAAAACTGTAATGGGTCTTTATTATATTAGATTTATAATATTCCTCTCATTGGTTTCTGAACAGTAGAGGGCACAAAATAGTGAACTATATAGTCAGGGATGTTGTATGTGTTTGAAAGCACGGGAAATGTTCTTTGAGACACTGAGATGCAATTTGAGTTGCCATGCCTGCCTTCCTTGTTTGATTAAAAACAATTGTTTCACAGGTTCTGTCAGCTGTGTGAGTGTGGCACCAGGAATTGGCTTTTTTCCATCTGTTTGAAACTGATTGTTAGTATGCTACCCAGCACTCTGTTATTATTCTCTGACTTGCATCCTTCATATAACTTTGTGCAGATGATGTAACCCCAGCAGTAGAGGCAACTTCTGGACCTCAAGTAACTACAGCAGATGTAACACCAGTGGTCAACGAAGAACCTGAGGCTGGTAAGGGGACTGTCACTACAGCTGAGGTGAGGAATAGAAATGTTTTATTTCCTTTACTTACTTTTTTTTGTCTTTAGCCTTTGTCAGCTAGCAGACTATTATCTTGCATATCTAAGAGCAAAACTACATAACTGTAAACCACAGTAAATTCTTGACCCTCTGTCCAGTTCTGAGTCTCTATCAGCCATTTGAAAATCCCATCTGGCATTATGCAGACCGTTACTTATTTGAATAAAATCATGTGCCAAACAGGAAGTATCACCAACAGTGAGTGAGCCTGAGCCCACTGCTGGCCCTGAAGCTGAAGTAGACCAACCAGTAACACCTGCAGATGTAAATGTAGAGGCACTACCTACAGAAGATCCAGCATATGTGGAGGGGGAATCAGATGGAAAAACAGAACCAGAAACTCCTGCAGCAGATGTTGAGGCTGGAGCACCTGTAACAACACCAGGTAATCAATAGAATTTCAAATATAAACATTTAAAGCAATGGTGAAATACAAACTTGGTGTGCTTATTTCAGATAATTTTTTTTTTACGCAGATAAAATATTGTCAGTTTCCTCACGTTTTACTACTTGGTCTTCATACTACACTGTTCTTTGGTTCCAAAAATTTGTATTCTTTTTTGCTAGGATTGAAAAAATGTTTTAGTTAGTTAAATCTCTCACAGCACAGCTGCAGTGTATTAAAAAAAATCTTCATTGTAGCAAAGTGTGAGTTCAACTTTTGTACGATGTCTTCAAAAGAGATACTGTAAAAAAGCCATACTGTAAAAGCCCATGCCACAAAATGTGGTAAATCTATTTAAAAAACACAAATTGGCGATCTAATACTTGCCCACTTCTCTGTTTCACTCTTCTATCCATGGCTAGCTGGTGATTCAGAGGTTAGCACTCCAGAGGCTGTGCAACCAACAGTGAATGTAGAGGAGGAACCTGCCACAAGCGCTGGTACAACGCCTGCTCAAGATGAGGTCAGCGGCAGTTTTAGAAAGCCTTAAACAACATCTTATTCAAACCTATTGTTATGCTATGTATTTCACTGAGTAAATGCGATGATGTATTTACTGAGTAAATGTGCCTTTGCTGCTGGTTCATGTGTGTTCTAATAAATTTTTTGTAGAGCGGACCTGGTAACACAGTAAGTGTCATGGTAGCAGATAAAGAGGAGGCACCAACTGATCCAGATGTTATTGAAGAATCATCCACAGCTGATGACAAAATAATACCAGAGGTCACCATAGCAGTCTCTATAAGTAAGTATGGATATTTTGATGCATATTTTGCACACTCTTGTACGTGCACTCTTGAATATGGGGGCAAGGGGAATTAAGAATTAAGAGTTACATATGTGGATCCTGTAGATGACGTCCTCTATTGTGCACGAGTGTTTTTACAATGGGAAACTGCACAAACTTGTTTGTAAAATATCATGTACTGTCCCTTGTTTCCAGTACAAGTCAATTAGCATGTATGTTGAATGATAGTAGGGCTACAACTCATAATAAATAGTCTTTCAGCTCCATGTTCTTTTGGTCATACAACCTCTAAACAAGTCTTAACACTACTTTGTTTCAGTAAATACAATTACAGTAAATTCACAGAAACCCAGTTGTTAAACTGATGTTTAGAAATGTTAATTTCTGCATAGCAGCATTTTAAATAATTGCCAAAATAGCAGCTGAAGGATCTGCATGGGAAATAGCTTGAAAAATTATTGAGCAGAGACATTTTTTTTTAGAGTTGTCCTTAAGATGATCAGTTGGATCGTGGGGTTTTCCCACAGTCTCTGAATATATTGCAGCACTGTCTGTCCCCGAGCAAACACTTAAAGTCAAACAGATTTTAAGAATGCCATTTACACGGTTTTGTTTTCTAGAATTAGGCCATCTTATGTCCATAACTAAATATATTAAAACAGATTAAATCTCAGTTGTCTGTTTCTTTGACCTTGGGAATAAGAAATTACTCCTGAGTTTTTGTATTATCACTCATTAAAAAAATATACAGGCTGTAATACTTTTTTGAGGTGCAGAGTACTGTACAATTTGCCTGCAAACTGCAACTGAACAAATTAATAGGGAACAGATGTGCCTTTCTATCAAGAAATATAAATCCCTCAGGAAGGTTATGAGGTGGGATTTTGGCCTGTGTGATTTTACCTTCTAAATTATGCATGTCACGGGCCTCCCAAATGACCTCAGTATAAGTTTATCAAAATGGAAATGTCTCCCTTTATTTCTTTTTATCTCATCTCATAATGGTATTCTCCTTAACACTCGCTCCTTTCTCAAACTGGAATTCGTGGTCTTTCCTTCTAAACATTTCAGTATTTCCTATCCTAAGGTGTTGTTTGTCTTTATCATTTTTTTTAGAAAGAGATATCCTGCTTTAGCTTAGCTTATCCCCCAGCAGTGGTAATAGTAAGATGGGAAAGTATGCATTAGGTGTTTAGGAACTGGTTGCTTTTGAAGAAACATGAAGAAAAAAGAGAGAAGAGCTATTCAGACAAGAAAAAAGATATGAGGTCAGTGAGAAGATCTGGCTGAAAGCTGGACAGCAGATATAAGCCGAATAAAAGTAATGGTGCAAAACGTAGCTAAACGTGTAGCTTTGTTACTTAACACCCATCCTGGCAACAAGTTATTATGTAATTTTAATTTTATTTGCTGTCACAATTTTTATTAAGGTGAAAGAATGGGTCACTAGAAAATAGGTCACTGAGTTCTCTGTTGGTGATAAATTAATTTGGTAATCACACCCCGCCCTGCCCAGCCTAACACTGTTATGTACACATGTTGTATAAGTCACTCGGGTTTTCCCCCAATAAATATATAGTAGGGTAAGTTTTTCTTCGTGGCAGATAATATCCTTTAATCTAAGTCAACACTGGTTCACAAGATCACAGTTACACCCTTGGAGCTTGTTGTGTTTCAGAGTCCTTACTGAGAACACCTCTGCAGGGCATTCACGAGGGGCCATGAGGGACTGAATGCAGAGTGTCGCAGTGTGTGAGAGAGAGTGTGTAGAGAGACAATATGTTTTGGTATTATCTAGATAAAATTCCTCTGGGATGGGAAAATTCCCTAACAGTGATTGATTTTGCATTTCTGTCACCCATGTTAATTATTTATTTATTTATTTATTTACCAGATCCAGGGTTTAACTTGGAGGAAGCAGTGGCGAAGAAAACACAACCAGAACTGAATACAGAAAGTAAGTAATTGCTCATTATTATCCAGATAAAATTCCTCTGGGATGGGAAAGTTTCCTTACGGTGATTGATTTTGCATTTCTGTCACCCATGTTATTTATTTATTTATTTATTTACCAGATCCAGGGTTTAACTTGGAAGAAGAAGATGTAGTGGAGGAGAAAACACAACCAGGACTGAATTCAGGTTAGTAATTGCTCATAACAGATACAGTTGAGTTTATTATTGTAACCAATAATAATATAATAATAATAAATAAATAATAAAATGTCAAGAATAAGTAGAGACACTTAGAAGAACCTGTGCATAACAATACAAACAGATGCTGGTGAAGATATCTTAAACTGTAGTTCAGTTTTGGTAGAAATCTTTTCAAATCAGTACAACCTCGTGGATGCTTTTTCTGTCACAGTTGAAACTATGTGGTACAATGAGATTAGCCTCGTTTACCACAGCAAGTTTAGATTTTAGCATTTTTATCCCAGTTTTTTCACAAACGTGTAAATAATTATAAAAGAAAACCTCACAGCTAGCTAGATTTATGCACCCAAATGGGAAGTTGATGAGACAGTTGACATTATCTAATTATCTATTCTTTTTAAGTGGTGAAATTAGAGCCTTAGTAAGGCTGTAAAGCATTACCTGGGAATTAGCTAAAATAATTGCAGTTATTCCTCTAACAGGTTTTTAGCACTTGACGACTTGAAAACTGTCTCGTAGACTGAGGCACTGTTTCTTTAGCCTGCTGCAAGAAGACTGCTGCAGGGCATTCACAAGAGGGCCTTGAGCTGGGGCAAAATTGGGATTTGTAACTTCTTAGAGTACTTTTGCGTTCCCCTTTTTCAATTATTTGTGCATATTGGTCATTGTGGGTATTTAGCCTACTGTACAGGACCTCCTCAACCACGTAACCAGCAAGAAGCTTATTGACTTCCCATAGTTTAGTTTTATCCAAACTAAAAGCTAACATTACAGTTTTAGCACCAGCACTGCCCTCCTAAATGGTCTTGTGAAGCTGTGTAGTTAAATGTGATGGAGCTCCAGCCTCAGGCAGCTCTGGCCTAATTTAATACCAGTGGGAGAGGGACTGAAACACTGTATTATAGTGTATTAGAATGACGACACGTTTTCATAAACATCTGATTGGAAATTCCCATTCCGGGAATAATTTAGCATTTCTGTTACCCGTGGTATTTATTACTTTTTGTTTCCCAGGGTTTGACTTGAAAGATGCTTTGGAAGAAGGGGATGAAAACCCACCACACTCAGGGGGCCAGGGTCACAGGGGTTGGTATTCAATCATAACTGTTTTAGTTTAATTGATTGTCATAACCATAACCTAAAATGTCCTGCTTATGTGAAGATGTACACAGTAAAGACTACAAACAGGGGCTGGTGAAGATGTACTGTGTAGTTTGGTTTTGGTAGAACAGACATTTTTCTGTTATCTCTACTGCAAGAAGGCTGTTATGATTTATCGAGCTTTGCTCCCATGGAGATCTGTTGAACTGACTTGTTTAACAAAAGTAAAAACCTACCTCAAGGCAATGTGACAGAAATGCAGGAACAACAGATTTTCCTGAAGAAGACTCTCCCAGCGTTTACCCTTTAGGTGCCTTCTGAAAGGTGATTCAGAAACTCAAAAGTAGTATAATCATTATCTACTTGTGAAGGGTACTCTTCTTTAGTACTCTGTTATCAGCAGCTTTGTCAGGTTGAAACAAGTAAAGGGCAAGAGTGATGTCACAGACATATACAGACAGGCAGTGCAGTAAGAGATAACACGGTTGTTTGAGTATGGATAAAATCAAAGATCAAAGTGTGAAAGAGACAGAGAAAGTGTCTTTCTTTCTCAGATATTTTATCGCTCTGATGTTTGTCATCTTTGTGACTGTACAGAAGGGATGCCATCATGCAAAGTTGTGTGTGTGTGTATGTGTGTGTGTGTACTTGTTTAGAAATCTTTGTGAGGACAAAAATCCACATGAAACCACAGTTGTGAGGACCAACTGTGATTTGTGAGGACAAAACGCTGGTCCTCACGAATTTGAAGGCATGTTTGAGTATTTTTGAAGCTCAAAACATGGTTTTAGGGTTAGGGTTACAATTAGGTTTAAGGTAAGGGTTAGGCATTCATTTCTGATGGTTAGGGTTAGGGTAAGGGGCTAGGGAAAGCATTATGTCAATGGTGTTCCCCACTAAGATGTCAAAACAAGTGTGTGTGTGTGTGTGTGTGTGTGTGTTGTGGGGGGGGGGGGTTATTTTCTTGGCACACTTTGGGCCCCTTCGTATCAAATGAGCATTGTTTAAACATCACAGCCTACCTGAGTATTGTGGCTGAACATGTCCATCCCTTTATGACCACAGTGTACCTATCCTGGCTCCTTCCAACAGGATAACACGCCATGTCACAAAACTCAAATTATCTCAAACTGTTTCTTGATCATGAAAATGAGTTCACTGTACTCAAATGGCCTCCACAGTTACCAGATCTCAACCCAACATTCGCATCATGGATGTGCAGCTGACAAATCTGAAGAATGTTTCCAGCACCTTGTTGAATCTATGCCACAAAAAATTAAGGCACTTCTGAGGTTAAAAGGGTGTTCAACCTAGGCCTAGCAAGTTGTACCTAATAAAGTGGCTGATGAGTGGATTTTTTTAATAAAGATTTCTTTATTTCCCTAGCACAAAATGAGGAAAACCAAAATAATTTGCTACTGGACAAATGGTTCTTTTAAACATTTGTCAGCCCAGAATTTCACAGTTAGTGCATAGCTAATTGTATGTCTGGTAACACAATTTGATTTATTTTTTTATTTTTTAAAAAAAATCTCTCTCTCCGAGAGGTTTTTGCATGTGAGGGTATGCAGCTTTCCAACAACCATATGCTGTGAATCTGATTGACACTCCAAAAGTCAACCTAATTAGGCTTTATTATAAGTAAATCCGACCTTTGATCGCACATTTACAAATGTAATCAAGGATTATGTTAATTAATTTCTCATGCAGTTTTGAGTCTGCCTTGATATTGCTCAAATATTTCTCAGTTCATTATTTCTTGGCCGCCTAATCCTTTTATTAGTTTTATATGGTGTTGCTAAAGGCCAGTACATTGGTCACGGTAAATGTGAAAATTATATATGTACCTGTGGTATTTCATGCTGAAAATATTTTAAAATGCACATGCCTCAGGTATATCCATTGCTATTGTACCAAAGTAATGTAAATGATGAGAAAATAGAAGCATAATGTAGTTAGAAGCTACTAACTAGCCTTCTTCTTCTTGTTGTTTTAGATTTTTGGATTTCATTTTTTAACTTTTCTGGCAATATAGACAGGGCAGTGCATTGCATTGCTCTTTCGAAGCTGAGTTTTGTTGTCAAATGTTAGAGCTACCCACCTGCATGTAAATTCACAAGAAGACGTAGACTTTTTCATTAAGTGTGTGCATTTGACTAAATTACCATGTAACATGTAAATTAAACCCTAGTCAGGAATGAATGAAAATGAATGGCTGTCAACAGAGGACAATACAAAACATACAAATTAAATATCTAAATATATTTAATACATGTTTGGTAAGGTTTTTGTTAAAGGTTCCCTGTGGAGTTTTTGACCTGTTGTAGTGCTGTGGGGCTCTTTTTTTAATGAGTGAGTCCTAGCATTGTTTAAGGTAATGCAATAAACTATTTCACTGGCCTAAACTTGACCTACAACAGATCAAAGATTTGCTGCAGTGGATCAAGAAGGACCGAAAACATAAACAAAAGTAACACTAACAAAAGTAGATGTAAATCACTTAAAAACCTGCTTGGCACATTTTTGTATGAGAAAGGAAATGCATTAAATTTGTTTGATTGACTTAAAGGATGCACACACTGGGTTTTGGTGAGTAACATCATTTTTATTTGTTCACAAGAAAGCTCCACAGGGACTCTTCTAGTGCATATTTACCGACTTTCAAATAGGTAAAAAAATTAGCAAAACATGATATCATTTGGGTGTGCATCAGTGTGATTGTGAGCTGTCTCCCTGATGTGTATCAGCTTTATATATGGGTGTTTTGTTGTCTCATCCTCAATCAAAAGACAGATATAGTTACCTGGCAGGTTGTTAAGCTCCAGGCAAAAACAGCCTGTTAAGTCAGAATTTCAATAAGCTTCCATCACTTGTCAGTTGTCTCATTGTAGTCACTCTGGAGAGCCTGCAGGGGGCCAGAGGGCCTTGAGATTGAATAAGGAGTCTCTGCAGAGCACAATGTGAGCTTTCCTCCGTCAAAAGAGGGTTTAACTTTAACATTTAGCTGTGGTTGGCTGGTATCACTTACATGGCTCCTAAGCCATCCCTACCTAATGGTTGAGCAGTGCCCACCTTGGTTGAGGAAGGCCCACTCCTGTTTGGGAGAGCCCTTTACTTTTTGAGCTCTCATCTTTCATGCTGACAACCTGTCTTTACTAGCCCCCAGGAAGCATCACAGATGGTGGATAGATCTTCACTCACAGTTCTGCTCCAAACCATTTTTTAGTAGCGTAGCCATAGACCACAATAAAAGATTCTGGCCATCTGTGCTGATGATCTGCTAGTTTGTGCAATGCACATTTCTTAACTTGCCTGTTTTCTTTGTGTTGCTTCACAGGATTTGAGTTTGTACAGGAGTTGCCTACACCCACGTTCCAATTTGGAGGCAAGACGGGCAACAGTGTGGCAGCACTCATCTTCAAAAGAGTACATTGATTCAAATGTCAAAGACGATATTCCTCTTTTTGACAGATACCATTGTATCTGTGTGCTTTTAAACATTTTTAAATACTATGTAATGAAACAAATTTGCATCAACTGAGTGGGATGTTTTTTTTTCTTAAAATCAACCATTTTTTTCTTGGTGCTTTCAAATTAATCTTGCATTCAGCCTCATTACTAAAAAAAAAAAAAAAAAATTTACTAAAAACC
>VUQI01008188.1:18643-34326 GCA_015106735.1 Paratilapia polleni | reverse complement strand
TTAATTTTTGGTTTTATTTAAAAAAAAAAAAAAAAAAGACAAACAGCTAAACATACGCTCAGTTAAATTGTGTATTTCACCACGAAGCTTTGATAACATACCACTTCTATTTAATTACAGTGAGGAAGTAATCCCTCCTTCTCTAGCCATTGCTGTCACGAAATCCTATTCATTTGTTTCATTTCATGCCGTTGTGCTTCGCATAACAGTTTTAACTTCTCATTGGCTGCACGACTCTGCACGACACTTTCGTGGGCTACTTATATGCTGTAAAGCTGCTCGTGTGTTCTTCCTCTCTTGAATTACTCCCATATTTCCTCTTTTGCCTATCAGCCAGGTGTACTTTTCCTCTTCATTTCGATGTTAATGTCAATTTGTCATTCTAGAAATATAAATGACATTTTAAGCTTGACTTGTCAGGTTATGTTATTACTGAGACAATTTATATTTAACCTAAAGTTAACTTGATATAAGAAGCTTTATTTGTAAATTCTGAGCTTGATAACGTTGGTGGTTATAGCATGTATGGCAATATTAATGCATTAGACTGAAGATAGCTGCTGCTCTGCCTGCCAAAAGTGTGCTGTCTCTGTTCTGCTAACAGGCATGATTGTTAGAATTTGGTCAGCAGTAGAAGCATTGCTAAACGAATTGCTAAACTATGGTATAATAGCCATATTTCTTTATTTGACACTTTTTCTGAATGTCTGTGTATCTGCATCTGTGCTTGTTACAGACTTCTGATGTGTCAACTACTGTTAAAGACCCCATGTAATGACACTAGTCAAAGATTATTATGTTGGTCTTTAAAAATCCACTATTGGCCAACTTCTATTAAGTAACTGCATAAGGTAGTTTATTAGATCATTGGTACTGACAGTCTGTATAACATCACTTGTTTATACAGCATAGGAATGGTCCCTCCTATTGAGCTAAGCAATTGCAGGGGATTGCTAGCAGTGCTGGAGCCTCCCATGTATGTAATGTATCCCTGGTGGATTAGAGCTCTAGTGTGCATAGAAAAGAAAATGGAAGAAACCACAGGCAGGAAAAGGGGGGGGGGGCAGTGTAATTAGTGTGGTACCTGATGTATGGAGAGGGTTACTGCAAGGGGCAAGAGGCTCCACACCTTCCTTTACTCAAGCTAAAACACCTGATCCTACGCCTGTCAAGCTTCTTAAGATTTCAGTTAACTATAAGGTCGACCCCTAATAAATTTCAGGCTTCCCTAAATAGAAAGAGTGTGCTGTATTTTGCTCGATAGTCCAGTTTCCCATAACAAACAGACTTAACTGATAAAGAATGATGAGCTGTCCAGACATTATTCTTCACTAGATGGGTGACATCTGCCTTTTTCGAATCACCACTTGTCACTGTTGTCTTCCATTGTGTATTTGGCTGCTATGGCTACCTATTAAATTCCTAGAAGCAGTGTACTACCTAGCAACTGTTTATTGTAGTAAGTCAGAGTAAAACTACCCCAGGAAATATCAGAGGTTAATTTATTCATATTGCACACATGTCTGCTCTCAGGCTGCAAATGTAAGAATAAATAAATGCTAATGTGAAATGATGGTAGGATATATTTGTTGCTCAATTTTATTATTTTCTTCCTTTGTTAAAAACAAGAGCAGTCAATAAGGAAGTGTATGTGAAGTTAACTCATTGCCACAGTGCTTTGTGGATATCACTTGGGGCTTTCTCTTTTCACGTATTTGGTAACGAAGTCAATATGTTCCACACCCAATTCAGCAGTGGCATGTGACCACAAGGGAAGTAGAACCCATACACTGCAAAGGGAAGTGTGCTTACATATGCGAATTATGCTAGTGTGCCTTCATGCCAACAAACCAGTGAGAAGCACACTATTATTAACTGGACTTTTAAGTTAACTTTTAAGAAAGGGTTGGGGTTAGTGTTCACTTCTCTTGTTTTTATTAGTAATTAATAACAGTCACTGCTGTAGGAGAAGCATTCAGGGTAATCTGCAAAAAAAAAAAAAAAAAGGCCACAATTTGACTACTAAAAATACATGAAGTTTGACTGAATAACCTCTCGAGTGTTTATGTACCTTTGAAGGTGTAGTGGTGTCATAGTGAGTTGTTTTTTTGGCTCATGCTCCTTCATCAGACAGTACCTGGGTGATAGCCAAATGATTCAATGGTATGTCTTGACCTCCCAGACCATTTTACAACCTCTACCACATTATCCAAGAGAGGGGTTGCTGTGTGTTCACCCTGAATTAACAATCCACATCACAGACGTTCACAAAAGAGAGGTTCTTTTTTCTTTTTAATGCTTTTATTTAGTTTCTCATGGACATCTCAACTATTTAAAACAGGTGACTAGCCTCTTCCACCAGTTAGTGGCAGTCTGATTAGGGAAAACTGAGGTTAGTTTAATTTAACCTTATCAAAACAAGAATCTGATCTGCCAAGGTTTTTCAGCCATGCCATGTTTTGAACGTTTGGGCTTCATCATTTCATTAGTGCCAAATGAACTGGTTTCCTCTAACTACAGCAACTGATCAAAGTCTTGACACCAGACGCACTCCGCACAAGTATGCAGCAACCAGAGCCAATTAGTGATGGACACCAAACACCCTGTCACAGAACTTTAGGGGGGCGCAAATAGGCTTCTATTCATCTGCCTGTACAAATCACTGCCTGGGCAAAGAGCCATATTATCTTAGCTGTTCTTTCTTGTGCCCTCCTGAGTCATTGACTGTTGTGAGCCAAGAGCTGCTGTCTGCACCCCAGCATACACAAATCAGGACTCAAAGTACCAATAGATTTTAATCCACTTATGGCCAAAATTGAGTTAAATGCACTTTCATTGCTTTATAATCCAACTAATATCACCGTTTGCATTTAGTGGCAATGATTTCCTTTATTTTAATAAACTGTGATTGAGATGGGATTCAACAAAACGGTGATAAACCGTAGTCGCTTCTCCTTGTCAGGCCAGGCAGTATTGTAAGTTGGATGTATAATAAGTAGAAGACTTTGGCTAAATCAGCCAGTGCTACTCCTGATCACTGATTTGTACTCTTGGGCTTCAAACGAGAAAAACACGGTATCTCTTCCATCACATTTCTCATAATATGAGAACCTAATGAAGGTACAAGTAGCTCTTCCAGTTTCAGTGTTATGCCTCATTTAATATTGTGATGTAAATGGTGAAGCAGATTATCAATTAAGCCACTCCTCTTTGTTTGATGATCAGTCGGACTTTATGATACCAAAATTACAGTTTTCTGTGAGGTTTGTGAGATTTTGGCTGGCTTTATAAAACCTTAACATAAAACAAAGTGAAACTGTTGGGCTGTTTGGTTATGGCAAAGATCCTGATCACAATTATTTAAAGATTGCTCACTGACTTTGGAAATATGAACTTTAAAAAAAAACGTGAATTTTCTTTACAGTGCATTTCCTTCCTTGGAGAGGGTCTTGCCCCAGCCTTGTCACAAAACACCCAGCCACAGCACCTATCTGAAACCAATCAAGGTTCCACAACACTACAATTTTGTCACAACAAGGCAGGACTTTGAAGTGTTCATTCATGATCCCACAGATAGTAACTTTGCACCATTAGCTCCTCAGCCAAGCACGTAACCGAAATGTGTCAACCTGTGGTTCTTTAAGATTGCTTTTACAGTCAGTAGGATAAAACTAACTTGTTTTAAGATTTTTAAGATTATCTAACCTGGGCTCCTATTTCACCAATGCTTGGTGAAAGTTTGGGCTTTTGGGGAGACATGGCTGTATAAGAAAGTTGACGTGCTGGATTTATTCCACAAGACAAAGTGAAAGCATCACTGGAAAGCAGAATTAGCACAGTAATCGTTGTTTTCATAATCTTTGAATGTCAAAATCATGCTTGAAAATGAAATTTAATTATTTACCCAGTCTAACAGTGATCCATCAAACCTCAGATAAACTGATTACTTCCTGGTTTTTCATTAGTCCTGACAGCTCCTCAAACAAAAAGGCTTTTCAAACAGTGTGATGTAGCCAACAAGGAGACTTGCTTTGAAGACTGAAAATCTGATCGGATCTGTAAATGGCTCCACACAAGTGTTCTACATAGTCCATTAAGCTCTGGTTTCCCCATCATGAGAAGTCAGTTCATTAAATAAGCATGGCTCCAGGCTTGAATTCACACTCAGTCTGCCCTCTCCCATGACCCCGCTTGCCAGTCACTGCACACGCACGCAAGTGCAGGTTAACATAAGCAGACATGCATGTACAGACACACAAATACACAACTTGCTCTCGTTCTCACTGCGGAGGTGCTGCTTCAGCCCTGATGGAACAAGTCACATTTCCTAAACGGCACACTATAACAACCTTTACACATGGCCATCATGCTCCTTGACCCCCATTCTGATTAACACGCACACAGGCACAAACCGCGTTACACTGCCCCACCCATTACTCAGTGTCACTTCTAATCAGTAGAGTAATCTGCAAAACTGATGATGAAGAACGTGCCCTTTTCCTCTTACTCCCACCAACAGTACCAGCTTCTCTTGCCTGTGGAGGCCCAGTTGTGCTCCACCGACTCTGTGAAATAAATGGAGATAATGGGAGTCATATGCTAGCTGTTGGGTTGGGGCAGGCCTACATGAAACATTTATTTACTTAGTCTTTATGTAGTCATGGGGCTGGAGATGAGGAAAGGGACAGAGATGAGATTGTTAAGTAAACTGGTATTAAACTGTTTTATCAATCCCTGTTTTTTCTCTGCACAAGTTACTATGTTAATACTTAGTGCACATTTCTCCGTAAAGCATGTTATATAAGTGCAACAACCCTTACTTAACATACAACCACATGTTACACAGGCAGAATAGCATAGCTGGGCTGGAAGATCCATTAGCCTCATGTCTTGGTTCAGAGTAGAAAGCTGTCATTAGCCAGCAGTTGATTGGGGATCTGAACTATGCTGGTACTCTCTAATTGAATGCTGTCAGTGTGTTTGGTGGTTGGTTAATGAAGGAGTCCAAAGTCACAGCAGCTACTCTTATTAAAGAAAGCATAACTGAACTTCCCCATCGTCTACCCAAATTGTCCACATGCGTTAAAAAGCATCAGAAAGGCTGAGTTGAGCGGACATGACAAGGCATGTTTGTCAAAAAAAATGGGATATGGACCATCTGCCATACATATAAAGGTTTTAACAGTTGTGTTTACTGAAGCAGCTACTGTTTGGACTTTGCCATCTGTGGGTGCAGGCAGTCTTTGAGTTAACCACAGCTCCATATATGTTCCTTTTCTATTCATGTTTTCTAGCCACATCTGTAGTCATGTGACATTAGTGATGTCTTTTCCTGGATTAGCTACATTGCCTACTGTTACAGCATGTTTAGATTCCTCTTGTGTTAAGGGCATTATGCTGACAGGATAAATGTTACATTATCCACAGTGATAAGGAAGCAATTAGGAATATATCAGCACATTTTGTTTAAAAGACAGTAGGTTGATAGGTGTGTGTAGTTATATGGATAACTGAGGGGCTGCTGTAAGTTTCAGGATTTAAAAGTTGAATGGAAAAACCTAGGTAAGGCAACAATACTCTTGTGCATATGGCAAATATCACATTTACACTGTGCTTCTTTTGATTCTGATATGGGTATTTTGACTAAAGCTGTGAGGAATGTTAATATTAAAGTGATCTATCTGTGAATGACAGCTGTCACTTTATAGATTGATTAAGCCAGCAAGGGTGCATATCATGTGTGTCATGAAAAGGCTGCCTGTTTGTATTTGTGAGAAACCTTTCTCTCCAGACATGGTATAAGACATATAAAAAGATCATCTTGTGTCTACTGTGCTTTTATGTGAAAATAATCTTCATTGGCCTGGCAGAGAACAAAGTAAAGTAGCCACAATTGGGTTTGAGCAGCCATTTGGTCCACTATACACTGTTATAGCTATGCTTAAACCCGAGTTTTGTTTAGGCCCAGCTTCTTGCCCATGCCGTGCAGCCAGAAACATCCAGACCTTTGTAACAGTGCATGCCTTTTGCACTTTCATTATTTAAATCAGCAATGTTTTTCTTTCCCATATCTTTTTCCAATGAATACAGGGATCGGCTGACCCGATCTGAGAGACCCCTTCCTACCTCCATCACCTTCACAAGTACTGCTCTTCAGATGGGAAGTCTTCAACTGCTCATCGCCCAAATGCGCTATCTGCCTTCCGCTCTCATATAAGATGGCTGCCTGTGGCCTTTTTCTGCACCTGAACAGACTGGAGCAGAACTACTTGCTACCATGGTGATCATTTTCTCAAAAACACTGGAAAAGAAGAAGGGTGTCAATGATGTAAGGTCCAAGAACATCGAGAGACGGCTGGTGAGAGAAACTTTACCTTTTGAGTTTCACACAAAGCAAACTTGTAGGTAGAATACTCACTTGCACAATCAGGGTTAAGCATGCAAGACCACAATAACTTCTTCATAAAAGTAGTGAGTAATTTAGATGTCTTTAACTTTAATTAATGTAATAGTAAAATTTTCTCTTTGTTGGTTCTCTTACCCTGATGAGACATTCAGTATGAGTTTCATCATTGTTGCTTCAGCACAAAAAAGAGAGGTTGAAGTCAAGAAGTAAAAGTTAGCCTAACATAGCTCAGTTCAAAGTTAAAAAGTAAAATAAAATGATTCTAGCAACTCCAAAACATTTTTTTTACAGTTTCAGTGTTGTTGTTTCAGTGTTGTAAAACAGAAACATGAAATAAGATATTGTGGTTTAAGAAGGAGTTAGCTTACCCATGTTGCCCATGGGCCCATTTTATGTAATGTTAGCGCCTCAGAAATCTTGTCCAGTTGGGATGCTAGATTTGTCAATGTTGAAAATACTATGATAACATCTAAGTATAGTACTTGTAAGGCATTTGTTTCTTGTTTGAAAGAAGGGTAAGTCAAAATATTATCCTCTGTCTACTTTTTTTTAGCTAATAATTATTTTAGGCTCATAATCCTGTTTTAAGACACATTAAAAAAGTGAGTTGAAAAACATTACAGATAAAAATAAAGGGAAATGGTTTAATGATAATTCCAAAATGTCAGTGCTCCTGTTGCATTTAATTTCACTACTGCATGATGGCACGGTGGCTCAGTGGTTAGCACTGTTGCCTCATAGCAAGAGGGTCCTGGCTTCAGACTTGGGTTTTCTCCAGGAGCCCCGGTTTCTCCCGCCCTTAAAATCCACACTACGTTAATGCTACCTATGTTAGCCCAGGACACTCCTGCAAAAGACATTTTAAATCTCAAGAGTTTCACTTCTTAGTTAAGCCCCATTGACCCCCTGGTAACCACCGGTCGCTAGGGAAAAATGTGTTTTCCCTGACCGTTTGGCAAGTGGTTGCAGAGGGTTGCTTGCTGTCACTAGGTGAAATTGGTCACAAAGAGAAATACCTCCTTGAGATTGCTTTAGTTGGTTGCAGATTGCCGTGGTCACCCATAGTTTGCATCTAACACACCGACTTGTCTGCAAACACTTGCCAACTACTCTCCAAATGTTAGTGAAAGTGAGAAAAGTGAGGTGCAATCCAGAAACAGAGACCATTTGCCTTCAATGTAAAAGTTGCACCTTTTGAAGTGTGTTGGTTTCATTGGTAAGGCTCAACTTTAACTTTGAAGACGAATGGTCTCCGCAGCCTCCAGCAAGCCGGTAGGGGGAATACACATTTTTCCCTAGCCAGTGACCTGTGTGACTGAAGCCTTAAATAAAGCTTGAAAAACTAAAACTAAAAAATATGCCCATATATGCAGCAACAAGCAGCTTTTAATGATTTGAACCAGTATGTTAGTATTTCTCGGAATTCACTCCTGAGAATTACTTCACTTTTTTTCCTTTTCTTTCTTTCTTTTTTTTAAACCAACACTTTGGTTTCACTTCTCAAAGTAAATTAAGGGTTATTTACATTTTATTTTTATCTTTCTACTCCATTCAGGTGACACCGAAGAGTAGGTTTCACTTTCCTGCTATTATCTATATAACATATTTAATCTACACAATCTAAACACTCCTTCAATCACTTTAAGGGTGAAATACCACAAACATTTCTTAACACACTTAACATCAATATGTCTTTGTTGTAAAAAGTCCAGGAACGATTTTGCTGATTATTTCCTGCATCTACACAAACAAACAAACCTTGGAAATTTCTCTTTTGTTAAACCTCAGAAGCCTATCTAGGTTTTTATATCTTCTTTATGTTAATATACTGTAAATTACAGCAACATTTTAAATCAATCCAAAAAGGCCTATAGACTGAGGTTTTTCACTGCTACTTTTGCACTTATCAGTTGCTCATGTTAAAGGCCTGGGGGTTGACAGACATTTGATCGTCTTCTACAGCACAATAGCCTTTATTTTGAGTTCTAGGCCTTGTGTCTTAGAAGCCTTTTTTTGCTGTGATAATAACCTTGAGGTGAGTCAGTGCAATGAATTGTGGCATTATCTTTTTCGTCCTTTGTGCAGTCAGCCACCACCCTTCTGTAAGAAATGAACTCTGAGAGGGGATAGGTGTCTGATTAAAAGATAAGTGGGTGTAGGCAAAACTGTTTTATACTCCCCTAATAGCCTTTGTACCTTAGTCCAGAGAAATAAAACAGGTGTGTTACAAATTTAGTTAAAGGTGCTTTGTATTGTAAAATCATTGGCCAGCTGTCCTTGAAGGTATTTCATGCACCCTGTACTGAGTTAAATGATAATCTTTAATGAACCAGGTTTATAATTTAATGAGTAGCTTACACTTTCACTTTTGTCAAACAAGGGGTAGCAGTTTAGTGTATATAAATTATGGATGTAGCCACCATAAAATTGGTCCAAAAGAGTTTAGTCCACCCACTGGTTGGTGGACTACAGTCTTGAATCCTTGAGTTTGGCGTTTGTTAGTTTTTTAACCGGATGTGACCATATTTGGAGAAGAAGTAGCAATAGTAGCATGGTGTATTATAAGCCAAGGCTTGCGCTGGCTAGCTAGTTTCGGTAGGAGTACCGTAATTCATTGTGATATTACGTGGTATGCTAATTTTGGTTAGTGAACAACAGACCTAAAAGAAAATATTATTACTGGAGAAGCTGAGTGGCTGACTGCCTACATTGTGTTTTATTATACCTGAATGCAGAACAAGACCATAGACATCTGTGAACAAGTCAAAGCAACCCACCTGAGACTCAAAGTGGCCACACCTTAATTGTGCATAACTTTAAGCTTTAATACAATTTAAATGGGTGTCACACAAAAATTCACGAAGGTTCTTATAAAGGGGGAAGCTACCAGTAGAGACCAAACAGTTTTTTTTTCTTTAAGGCTGTAAACGGGTTTATTTCTGCTGCAAAGTCATGCATTTTAACATGGAGGAAAGTTAGTTGCAAATGCAACCTGTGTGGTTGCTGCTTTGCTAAGTGCAGTAGAAATGACAAAACCATATCAAGAAGTTGTTTAATTTTAAGTAAAATTTTAATTCAGTCTCGTAGTAACTGCTTAGTGAGCTTGTTAGCAAACATCCTATATATCCAGCAAGAAAGGAGCAAATTAACATTCATTTGGAGTCTTCATTCATAATGTTCACTCTTTTGTGGTCTGATAGATGTAACTCTTCAGCTGCTAAATGCTTCATTGTAGTCCCCACCTTGTCGCTGAGTATGAGCTACTGGTGCTGTGAACCAAAACAGTGAACTTGCAGGCTATAAAAATAAAAGAGTAAGCTTAAAGTAAGAAGTAAGTAAGCATTTCAACTTGGCTTTGGTTGAAGTAGAATAACTTTACACTGTTTGGTTGGTTAATTTGCAGCAGCAGGCAAATAATCCTGTCCTTTAAATGAAGACAGATAGGTCTTCTCATTTGATTTGAGGGCAAACATGCTGGACTTTTGTTCCTCGCCTTTTGTTGTTTCTTTTTTAGTTTTTTGCTTACTGTTTGCCTATACCCTCCACAGCGTGAGCTCCACACCATGAGCAGAGGGACCACTCTCCTCTCCTGTGGAACCGTGGGTGAGTTATCTTCATTATCTCCCATTATGTCTTTCTGTTTGTCTTTCCATCTTTGCTCCTGCTTCCATTTAGTAAACATCATCCCCCTGTTCTCTGTATTCGTTTTAAGACCTGGAAAGTAACAGTGGCTGATTATTTGTTAAAAATCATTTCACAGCTGAAATAACGCAATTAATTGTCCCCATTAATGCCTTAATAAGTCGAACCATCAGCGACTACAACTGTCTCGTGGTTTATCCTCTCTGTCACACTCGATCACTCACTTCTCCCTTTTTCCGTCTGTCACTCATCCCCCACTCATGATCAGGGTGCACCTGCCTCCACACAACGTTGCACAGCACTCTCATGGGAGTGAACTGTAATTGAATATTCTGTTGTCTATGTCAACAATTTCCCTTTGGCTGTGTTAGTGTTGCAGTAATTACCATCTGTGTTAAAAGAAATGCTGCTGTAAATACAAGCCGGCTATCTCTCACTGTCCTCTTTTTCTTTTGGATAAAGACTTTTTCCAGTGTTGATCCTGACATTAAAATTGGCTCGCATGTTTTGTTAGTTCAACCAGCACTTTGTCTTTTGCTTTCAAATGGTGATCTTTTGAAGTTCATCCCTTTCTCCTTTTGTCAAGTTGTTTTCCTAACATTCCTGTCAGGTCGTCACTGTAGCCCCCGTACATTGTTTGTCCAGCCAAAACAATGATTTCCGTCCAGTAGTCTGGGAGAGAGTGTGCCAAAATTAAAGGCAAGCTTCCAAAAGGATGGTTTTTGGATCAGCAGGGGGCCCTTTTTGACAAAAGCTTCAATAGATTCACAACTTAGCCACACTTTACTGTAGGTGTATTATCCTCCACAACAGTATGATAGACTTTTTTGTCTTGATGGTGACAGCTGGAAAGTCATACTGCTTCGATGCATATCCTGCTGGGAGTGACTACACAACTGTTTCACTGGCTGATTCTTATCGTAATGTGTAGATCATGTTTTTGGAATCAGCATTCTTGCACGTCCAAGTTTTAAATAGTCAGGAATGCTGCTGCTGGAAACCTAAAAAAGTGGCCAACATAACATTCAGTGTAGTGGCCTGGTTTGTACTGAGGAACAGTCAGAATTTATTGTAATCTGGGATTTTTACCACAGTTTTATTTTTATTCATTTTTTTGTATGTAACTATAAAAGTAATGGAGGCAGAAACTTGTTTCTCATGCTAAGGGTAATGTGCCATTAACAACTCACAGCTGAGGTTTCACTGCATGTCCTGCAGCTGTTTATGTGAAAAACAACCAGACACACAGTGATCTTGTTGAGTCCTACTGGGTATGTAGTGTATTATAATGAGCACTATGGAATTCTTCATGAAAACAACCAACTTTTTAAGGCCTTAAAACATTTCTGTCTTTAGATGCACTGAGAATTGGATGATTTTTGGAGAAAATGACTTTTACTCTTTTTCCTTTCTGGGAGTTTTGTTTTCCAGCGTTCAGTATAGTTACACTTGAGCAGCACTGGTTTGAACTATTCAGCTGTTAATGTTATTTCCTCTAGGCATAATCCTATTAATCGTGTTAAGACAAATGACCGAAAACGTTTTTTTTGTATTTCACCAAAGCTCATGATTTTTTTTTTATTTTTTTTTTTGTATGTGTTGGTGTTTGTACTTAACTGTTTCTTTCTTCTTGGTTAAATAGCTCACCATTGCAGTTAGCAGACAATAATCTCCCTTTATTCTTCCAAACAGTTTGTTCTTACCCCAACCAATCCTTCTTTCTTTAAGCTTATTTCTGCTTGTGTGTGCCTTTGTGTTTGTGTAGTTAAATACTAAATTATCCTTCCAGATATTGTTGCTAGAATTCACCATGCTCTAGTTAACACATGCAATTTTTGGTTATTATTGCTTGTTGCACAGATAGAGACACGTCCGAAGGGCTGCTAATGAGGTCAATTAGTTTGAGTCCTTATGTTTTTGCTATTGCAGAGGCAGATAGATGGCTGGATGTTGGGCGAAGCTGTGCCATCCAGCAGAGAGTTCCATGCCAGTCTGGTGCAGCTCTAGAGAGTCTGTGGGATGTGACGCGTAAGCAGGAGAGCCTGCACTGTGCCAAGGAACCTGGCAGCACCACAGCAATTACCAGTCTGATAAGAGATCTCAGTCTGTGCAGCAGCACTCACGCCATGTCCACCACTGCACACTACACCACTACAGCTACCAGCCAAGCTCCTACGGCACCCCCGAGCAAACGTCAGTGTCGCTCCCTGTCATTCTCCGATGAATTCAGTGGTTTCCGCTCATCTTGGAGGCCCCAAGGTTCCCGAGTGTGGACAGCGGTTGAGAAACGAAGGTGCCACAGTGGAGGAAGTGTCAGAGGAGGTGGAAGCCATTTTCCCACCATGCAGCGTAGCTCCAGCTTTAGTTTGCCCTCACGTTCCAGCATCCCTTTCGATGGAATCCAGGACCTCCCATTCTTCAACCAGCCACTGCCTCTCCACCCTCAGTTCACTGCCTCTCCAATCTCCCCTACCTCTCTTTCCTCGCATCATCACCACTCCCAAAATCACGTTTTCCTCAGGCCTCTCTCACTTTCCCATGAGCAGATCAGCCTGCCAGAGCACCAGAGGGAAGAGGCATCAGAGACCAGCTCTACAGACTCCACCCCAGAGCTGGGGAGGCGAGCTGGTCAGAGAGTCAGGGGAAAGGGGTGTTTGTCTCGGAGCAGGTCCCAGCCCTGTGTGCTAAATGACAAAAAGATTGGCATGAAGCGCAGGAGACCAGAAGATGCCCAGGAGCAGCGTCCCTCCCTGGACCTGGCAAAGATGACTCAGGTTAGCTGGAAATGTTGAACTTACGTTGACATGCACAGACAAGCACTTACACACTCATATTGATTTGAATTCGTGCAATTGTAATTTGATTAATTTCAGAGTTTAGTTTTACACGTGTTTGCTGATTAAACATAAATAGGTATCAGCTTATTTCTAATCTTGCTTTAATGCTGCAAAATACCCTCTGTTGCATTTACTTTAATCCCGAACCAGATGCACTTACAACACAGACAAATGCCTTTTTGTTCTTAGACCAAAGGGAAGTTCAAGACATCCTCAAACATAACTAAGTCTGTCTCGTTCTCTCTGACTCTGATCAGGGAGTGGATTAAATCAAACTATTAAGTTTTCTGCGTCGTCGGTCGGAGGCTTCGAGGCTAAGTGATCTCAGGCTTTCCTCCCTCCATCTTATGGAGCAGTGCTTACTAAGAAAGCATTCCTCATGTTCGGTCATGCTGCCTTGCACCTTGCGCCTCTAGCAAACCCCTCTCAGGTTTATCATTTCATTAACTCTGTTGGGTAAACAAGTCCATCCAAAGGTTGGACTTTTCACCATTTATTTGCTTCCCCTCTGCAACTCCTAGCCAATATTTCTACTTGGCAGAGGAGCCAGTGGTGAATTGTGGGGATATTTGGATGCACAGAACTCTGGATGGATTTCCCCATGTCAAGAGTTTGTTTGTGCTTTTGTAAGGTCAGAGGAAACAGTGGAACAGCCAGAGAGTATAAATGACCCCTGGACAAACCCAAACCCAAAATAGACCCAGAGAAGTATTTTAATGACATGTACTGTTTTGATCCTTGGCAGTGCTCTGCTGCTTTTTTAGAGCCCTGAAAGATCTCGATCAGATTCTTGAATCACATTCAGCTCATTATTTATGTGAATGCTCCTGAAATTATGCATTGAAGTTTTAACTTAACAGCAGCCACTGTATTTCACAAACCAGAATCAGGTCATACATCGTATCCTGTTTACCCATGCTTTCCTGATCACTTCAGTCATATGATACTCAAAAATCTTTCTTCATAATACCTTTTGTCAGGGGAATATAGCTATTTTCCTGTCTCTTATTAGAAAATATCATCAGTTGATCCATATACCCTACCCTCCTTCCTCCTTTCTGAAAAATATTTTATTCCCAGCCGGTCACACTTAGGACCTAGCCAGGGTTGGATTAACAAGGCCTGGGTAATGGAGCCTTGCAAGCATGTTTCCTCTAGTCATGCCAGCTGCTAAGAGGGGAAAATCAAACACGCAACATATAAAGAACACATCCACTTGCTGTTACCTCTCATTGTCATTACCTCTTTCAGTTGCAGAATATTGTCCGCAAGTTATCTATTCTCAAAGGTTAACAGCCCTCATTTTTTCACTTTTTTTTTTTCCTTTGTGGTTTTGAGTCGACTTGCATGAGTGCATGTTCTCAGCATTGTTGAAAGGAGTCCGGTCGTGCAGGTTAGATGGGTCATTTCAAATCTACTGTTACCATGTTTACTTTCTCACCCTCATGCATGCCTGGGGAAAGTTACCAGTAACATATCACATGTAGCACATACAATATAAATAACATTTGCTTCATTTTCTTTTCCTGTGCTATTCAGACTTGATGTCTTTAGGTCAATAACCAATCCAGGACAAGTGTGCCCAGGAACGGAAACAAGCAGGGTTGTAATATGTCACACTTAATTTAATAACCCAAAAGTCCCAGAAGTAACCATTGAAGAGTCACATAGCTGTTACCAAAATGGATTGTCTCTGTGAGAGCCCATGGAAAGAAAAAGCTGGCAGACTGTCTGGAAAAGGAAGTGTTAATGTGGAAACCCAGGGCTGGTTACAACCTGTGTCTGATCTAGTGAGGACAGAACACAAATTACTGCCAGGGTTGGGAACAGATGAGATTTTACCAGGTCTGATGGGAAATCAGTTACTTAGTGTGATTTTCTTTTTTCTTTTCTTTTTTTTTGAGGGATTTTTATCAGTGGTTATAAAAGTGAACATCAGAAGACTTGATTTGTTATATGGCCACTGTGTTATTTGAGTGACACTTGTTTCCCCTGGTTACACACACACACATACATATTTCCTCCCACTCTTTCTCAAGAAGTGGGTGAGTCTAATCACAACACTTGTCCTTCTGGGCCTTGCCTTACAGTGTCGGTTAAGAGATATTTCTTTTCATACCTACATAAACACACTCAGTTTTATACTGTAGGTGTGTGATGAGTAATACCATCTAAAGTCCACGTAAAGAATAGCAAAAGTGCTGTAGATGGCACAGGAAACTGTGACATTTATCTGCATTGCAGTGTGTACAGACGTGTTGTTTGATTACTCTTCTACAGAAGGTGTGCCAGAGGCTTGTGGGGTGAAGGATCGTGATGGTCAACAAGCACTGAGTATGTGTTGTTAGTGGAAGATGGTGTAATTTGGCCTCTAGATTCCTCGACCACGTCAATGAAGGCGGGTGTGAATTCTGGGGATGCATGTCATGCTAATCAGCTATAACTTGACTACCGTGGGGATTTACATGCAGCCACCCCCAAATTCTTCGAATATCCTCCCAGTCAGCCTTGTAGATGAGTTTGCTCCTGTGTCCCCCACCTTGTTTTTACTCCTGCCTGCCCTTCCACCTTGGCCTGTCATTGTTTTTTTTTGACGGTCTAGTGGTTGTAGCAAACTTGATTCTGCACCTCTTGCTGAATGGTCATTGACACTACTCGCACTTTACTTTTGAGGAAGCTGCCTGCACAAGGCCAGCCTGGCCAACCTGTTTTTAAAAACATTTAAAGGCTAAGGTTGACTAAGTTGCTTTAGCAGGTAAGGTGTTTTTTTTTTTTGGGGGGGGGGGGGGCGGGTGTTA
>VUQI01008188.1:6227-18623 GCA_015106735.1 Paratilapia polleni | reverse complement strand
TTGGGAGGTTTGGTTTTTTTTTTTTTTGGGGGGGGGGGGGGCATGTAGATCAAGTTCTTGAATGTGTACGCACAGATGCCTGAGCATTCAGGAGAGAGAAGGCAGTGTGAAGAAAAGCAGTCTTTTTTTTTTCTTTTTTTTTGCAGGGAATCTGGCAGACCAACTTTTACCCCTCTCTATTAATATCATCCTGCTGGCCCAATTTTGAGCTGCTCTGCTCTTCCCCTCCTCTCGCCATCACACTTCATTCCTGGGATGGCAGACATGATGATCATAGCTTAGTGTCGAGCCCCGCATGCTTGTGGGAACACCTAGGTGGGCGTCTTGAGGTGCAGCTCTCACTGTGTATAATGACATGTTGTGACTTGTCATAAATGTGCATTGTAAAGCATCACCAAACACTAGTGTGCAGTCATACATTATTATCTACACTTTTTTTCATCATCTGCCAACTTTGCACTTTTGTCTTTTACCATCTTCTCTCCGGGCATTTGCACGAATCTGCTGTGCATTCTATCTGTGGTGGAGTAAATTCTAGACAAATACACAGACCGAAGCAAAGACTGTGTGTGTGTGTGTGTGTGTGTGTGTGTGTGTGTGTGTGTGAATGTCTGTTAAAGTCTCCTGTCTTTGCTTGCACCTCTTTGTCCTCTCTTTTGTTTTACAGTTGTTTGCCTGTCGTCCTCAGACCAGTGTCTCACTCAGTGTTTATGTGACCACATTTCAGCACAGAGCTAAACCAAGAAGTATCATGCACTCACATACTAATAATCTGAAGTTGCACATTGAGTGCATTGTAAAGTACCTACACCTCTTAGTATAGTGTACAGTATGTGTGATCGTTTTTGATTGTAGTCAGGTTCTCAGCAGGCCCTTTGCGTAGCATTTAACAGGGTGTTTTTTGCTATTTGCCCAAATCATCAGGAGGATATTTGCATAACCTCCTGGCATGTGCTTGTGCTTCTTCGACAGCAGCTGCTTTTTGACCCCAAGTTGTAGATAACCTATTTATAATGGAAGTTGTTTTTGTGTAGATCATGCTTTAAAATAATTTATAATGCCTATGATAGTATCACTTGTGTGTAAAATTATAGAATGTTGGTTAATATTTAAACAAAGCTAGGTGAACTGTTACAGAGCAATGCAATGGATCTCTTGAATGGAATGAAGATATAATCCATATCAAACTGTATTTTTACTAGTAGAGTTCATTTTTTCTATTCAAGATTCAAACATGATTCCCTTGAAGTTATGCAAGGCTGTGGTGGATGTGATGTGTAAAACGTAACCAAATGCATGTGCTTGTTTCCCTTAATGTGTAAGGCAACAGCTGAAAAGTTTTATGGTTCCAACATGGTACTGCGTTGGGGCTACTCTGAGCTTTGCAGAGACATGTCTACATGTTGTAGAGAAAGCATAATTATCAGTGGCAAAGAGGTCGGTGGAGTGAAAACTAAATGATAAATTTTCTAATTCCCACTGCAGCTACTTCTGTGCTACTTTAGTGTTTTTTTTGCACTTTTCAACCCAACCAGTCAAAAATTGAGCTACATTATTGAAAGGTAATCCTACTCTGATTAGCCTGAGTAGTACACAACTTTATACAGTGACTCCATAGTGAAGTGATTAAACCATTTGCCTAACATTTGAAAGATTCCCAGTTTCGAGACTGGGAGGAGACATAAATGCCTGGGAGGTTTGCATCAAGAAGGGCAGTGTAAAAATCTGTGCCAAATCAAAATATGTGAATCCATCTGCTGTGGCAACCCCTTGTGAATACGGGAGCAGCCAAAATAAGCTAGTACACAAATTTCTATCAACATGGAGCTATTAATATCCTTTAAAATCACCAGGTTAGATGACACTGTTGTTTTCTTTGTCCTTTTTACTAAAACTTGACATTGCCTATTCTCTCAGTCAACAGTTTTTGACTACAACATAAACAGACCCAAGAATTCGTCTTCTTTTGCATTTCTGCCCCTAGTGGTCAAAGTGTTTCGTTTTACAGAGCAAGAGGTCCTGGACCTGTACTATTTACGTTCACTTGCCAAATCAGCAAGAACTGAAAAGTTGAAGGAGTGCTACATCAGGTTCCCAAAAGTTCACTTTATTTGTCATGAGGAGGAATACATAGCCTGTAAAAACAGTGATATAGTATGTTCTGTGGGTCAGGTGGAGCTATGTAAACTCAAGCGTCAGCTTTTTCTAAAACTTTTTTCCAGTACTGTATCAAATGTTTTATTTTTTTGGTGCAAGAAGAAGAAATCTCCAGCTCTGTTGCTTAGATTATTTGGATTATTTTTAAAATGTTTATTATGGTTCTCCACTTTTAAATGAAGTGTGTTTCTAAATAGTGCCTTTGAGGATAATAACTTTAAAGTGGTTTTTGTCTGTATATGGTTAGATTCCTGGTAATGGCAGTTTGTAATATGAGACATGACAGCTTTAGGGTAGGGAGCCCATGTGTGTGGTAATAGTGATTTGTGTGTGTGCATGGATGTTTTTCATCTGGCAAAGCTGGGTACACAGCAGAAATCTAACCCTGCTCCCCCAACCTACCACCACACCCACCCAAATCCCAGTCAGCCTCAGTAGATTTTATAGAAAGCATATTATAAAGAGGCTGCCTCTCCACCTCCTTTTTTTCTAGCTTTTGTCTCCTCTGCTGTGATAATTAGTAGTGGGGTAATACCAGGGGTTGAACAGAGAGAGCAAAAGCTCAGAAATCCCCTTTTCCACTCCGCTGGGGTAACTAAAGCAAAGGCCTCCCACTCCTCACATGATCACCTCAAGCGTTTTCAGATGAAATATGCTGTGTTTGAGCTGCTTACATGTAAAGTTAATCCAGCAAAAGTGAGCAAACCTTAAACTCAGACAGCCAATGCAATTGGCTTTCTTTTGGAGAGGGAAACGGCAAGCCTGCTAAAATGAGATTTAAGAAAGGGAGTCTCCCAACTCATTGTAAAAGGAAAAGTGTCTCAACACATGCTAGGGAACATTAGAGGTGTCTGTCATGAAAGCCTGGGCTTTATAGAAAAAACCTCATCTCTATTCACCTCCATGCCTCCAACATCTGCTGCTGAGGGCACTCCAGAGATCATTAACCCCTTCACTGCGCTGCACGGCTGCTTTTCTTTGTTGCAGAGAGGAATTCAGGGTGGAAAGAGAGCATGAAAGCAAACTGGGAGCCAACTTCTTTGTGAATTGAATCTCTTTAAGGTCAAGTTTTGAGAGCAAAAACGCAGGCAATTGTTCAGATCCAGATTCTCCTGACACTCCCTAGCGTGCGCTACAAAGCATCATAACAACTGTGAACAACAATGGCTTAAATAAGAAATGTCTTTGACGATACAGGGTGGGTGAGGTATGTGTTTCAAAGTGGTTTCCAGTGATAAATAAGCCTAGAGCACAGTTTGACACAAGATACATTTTGTGGTTTGCTGCTCATTTCAATGTTTTGCTCAAACAACCCAGAGGGTTAGAGTCCTGTGTATACTCTTCAATGCCTTGTGTGTAGTGGTGTTCTTGGATGTTTACATGTTCACATGCTGTCAGTGAAAGGGAAAGGCAGCTTTTAAGCTGCCCAAACTGAAACCCAATCTCAAACTGACATTTTGGAAAACCCTGAGCTCGAATTCCCCCCCGAGATACTCTTGGACTTGTGTAGCTCTTCATCAGAAAGAAGCCAGGATGTGAACATGTGCTAAAATGTCCAAACTTACATGCTCTTTTTCCTTTGTGTTTTTTTAGAAACTTCAGACTTTTCAGAGCCTAAGCTGCCCTGGATTCTCAGCTACTGACAACTGCCAGTCAGTCCTGTCCCCGCCCACCTTTGACTTCGCCAGCCAACCAGATTCAGACTTCAGAGGCGTTTCTGATCTGGGACTGGAGTCACGGCAGGAAGTGGCAGGAGATGACGAGGAAGAAGATTCATCTTACGAGGATAGCGACTCCGCTTGTAGCGTGGACTCACGGCCTGGGTCTCCTGTAGGTGTTGTGGATGGTAAACGCACCCTCTGGAAGGGTGATTGTGGGACACAGAGGGACATTTTCCAGCTTGGGGGAGAGCTGGATCTTGAACAAATTGAAAGAAACTGAACATTGCATCGATGATTTTAAAAGACTGTTTCTGGACTGTTATGGTTGATGTACCAAGAAATGACTATTAAGATAAATATCACAAAAATAATAGCTAATTTTGAAAGGGAAGGATGTTGGAAAGACAAGGATGGTGAAACAGATAATGAATCATTGCCTATGTTGCTAATGGCTGGCTTCTTAACGACACCTTTGCCTTGAACATTCTTACTGTTTGTTTAAAAAGCAGTAACCTTAGTTTTATTTGTTTTGTTTGTTTTTTTTTGATCAGATATTCAGCTTAACTCAGGAGTGGGAAAGTGAGGGTTTGTCTTAAAAAAGTGTCTCAGCCCCCACTGTCTTTTAACCTGATGACCTTTCCAAAGTCAGCTAACCTTAAGTTTGTAGTACTGTAGCAGTAGCTGGGCTCTCTTATATTTAGCTCAAGTTTGTTTTTCAGAGAAAATGGAGGGCATCAAGAATGGGGTGAAACAGGGAGGGGCAAAGACAGACTTACCCTCGACCTTCCTCTTCATCTTTTGTGCACACATGAAAATCTGATTTGTTTTTGCTGAATGTAGGCTCAATAAGCTTTATGTGGAGTTCGGAAAATGTAAAGTGCCTTCTTTTGGATGCTTGCTCTCTCAGTTCTCTTCAAGAAACTTGCCTCGATTGAAGCCACCCTTTCTGACCCAAATAGACAAACTGTATATTTGAATTAAACACTGAATCTCAAGTTTTCAGTTCTAACGTCAGTGTGTATATTTTTCTAAGTAATTGTTTTTTATGAGCTGTTTGTGCAGGAGCAAGAATACAAGGTATTTGTTCTGTCAGAATGAACATGAAATAAATTTACAGCCTGCACTCATTTGTCTGGTTTAATTTCAGCTTTGTAATGATGGCTCGGTGGTTAATCAAGATTTCTGTAGAAGATAGATTTCACTCAGGCAGATCAAAAGCCTGAATATGCTGCAAAGTTTCCAGATGCTCTTTAGAAGCCGTACCCGCTCCCCCACAGTCACTTCCTGCATCACATTTCAGAACTATTTCATTGAAGCGCACTCAACTTTTACTGTTTTGAATACACAGAGATGCATGATTTGATGTCACTTGATTATACAGCAAATAGTTTCTCTATAATAGTTTTCTTTTTACAGTGGCTACCTAAGCTATTTACAGCTCTTGAAGAATACAGCAAGTTAGATTAAAAAAAAATCTGTTATGTTAGTTGTGCACAAGTCCCAAACAAAATGGCAGGATGTCTAGCAATGGAATATTCCTGTCCAGTAACCCTGCAGTGACCAGAGGAGGTGATGTCAGGAGAAAATGTCCCAGGGTCTGTGAGCCAGACAGACAGACATGTCGACAGGTCAGGGTTCTTCCACCCTGGGATTTCCTTATGTCTGTCCAAGCTGCTGAAATAAGCTCAAAGCACTGTACCTTTGTAAGACTTACTTCCATTTAATCTCTTTAGATTAAATTAGAGGCTTGTCTCATCATCATTATTATTGTTATTGGCCACCAGGGAGGCTGATTGCTGAAATAAAGTGATAGGACAGATTGTTTTTCCGGCACTGGGAGGAAGGCAATCGATGCAAAACTGTGTTTATGCTCAAAACAGGATGCTGGAGTCACTTGCAGCCTTTCCTTCACTGATGGCCTTGAAGGAAGGTGAACTCGGACATCTCAGCGCTTAGGTGTTGGCTTACACAAATGTGCACACTTACTCAAAGGCCCTGAAATTGATACTGAGTGTGCTATGCTTGTATATGCAGAAAACCAGTCACCTGGCCTGGAAAACTGGATTAGCTCTTACTTTTTCTTCTCTTTCATTCCCAGTGGATCTGCGCGTGTCTGGGTGCTGTTAGAATAAGGGTGAGCTTATGAAAAGAAGGTCACAAGGCTCAGATTTTGAACATGGAAAGTAAAAAATAGGCACATCATGTCTGAAAGTTCACACCTCAGTTGTGAACTGGACAGAAAAGGCTGGGAACATAAAATCATGTTGCTATCAACAGTAGTCTGGTTACTTGTTGCTCCCAGAGGTCAGTAAACCACGTACACAGAAACACACATACACATATTTCCTCTCTGGCAGGAAGTGGCAGGCTAAGCGGGGGAGAGAGTTAATATCTGAGGTAAAAGCACTATAAATAGAGAGCATTGTAGTCGTGGTTGCCAAATGTAGACTTTGGAGAGAGGGAGACAGGAAAGGCCACGTTAGACAAATTTACAGCACCCTGGACTGCTCGGCCTACATCACATGTGAGAAAACATTGGCTGCATTTTCAGTGCTGCTAAAACTCTGTCAGCAAAATTACTTGAACTGTCCTTTGAGAACTTCAGAGGGGGGGGGGATAATGAAATCAGATTTTCATCAGCCTTCTAAAGCGTAATCTAGTGCTTGTGTCCAGCTGGGTGGGAGTCATGCTTGCATCTCAGCATTACAAGAATGTTGTTTTATGTTTTTATGAGATACTGACGTGTTTGATGCTTCTAAGTCTCCTTTGGTTGTACTTGTCTGTGTTTATATATTTGAAGCAAAGGCTGCTCCTTTTGTTAAAAATAGCTTGTCAAAAATAAGAGCCAAGAGAAAAGAATACCATCAGCTCTATTGGATTGAGATCTGGTAACTGCAGAGGCCATTTAGTACAATGAAACTCATTTTAATGTTCAGGAAACCAATCTGGGATGATTTGAGCTTTGTGACATCCTGCTGGAAACAGCCATCAGAAGATGGGTAAACTGTGGTCATAAAGGATATGGACATGGTCAGCAACAATACTCAGGTAGGCTGTGGTGTTTAAAGGGCCCAAAGTGTGTCAGGAAAATATCCCCCACACCATTACACCACCACCACTAGCCTGAACCATTGATACAAGACAGGATGGATCTATGCTTTCATGTTGTTTACATCAAATTCTGACCCTACCATCTGAATGTTGCAGCAGAAATCGAGACTCATCAAACCAGGCAGCGTTTTTCCAGTCTTGTCTTGTCCAATTTTGGCGAGCTCATGTGAACTGTAGCCTCCGTTTCCTGTTTTTAGCTGACAGGAGTGGCCCCTGATGTGGTCTTCTACTGCTGTAGCCCATCTGCTTCAAGGTTCAACATGTTGTGCATTCAGAGATGCTCTTCTGCATAGCTTGTTTGTAACAAGTGGATATTTGAGTTACTGTTGCCTTCCTATCAGCTCGAAGCAGTCTGGCCATTCTCTAGACATTTTTACCCAGAGAACTGCCGCTCACTGGATATTTTCTCTTTTTCAGACCATTCTCTGTAAACCCTAGAGATGGTTGTACTGGGAAATCCCAGTAGATCAGCAGTTTCCGAAACACTCGGGCCAGCCAACAACCATGCCACGTTCAAAGTCACTTAAATCACCTTTCTTCCCCATTCTGATGCTTGGTTCAGCAGGATGTCTTGACCATGTCTACATGCCTAAATACATCGAGTTGCTGTCCATGTCAACGTGACTTAAGGCACTGAGTTGCTGCCATGTGACTGGCTGTTTAATTTGCTTTAACGAGCGGTTGAACAGCCAAGGCCGGTGAGTGTACATGATTCCTTGTTTCAGCATAAGCAAGGTTTTATTGTGTACCATTAACAGTTTTGTGGTTTAAGATTCTGGTGGTAAATGCATCATACAATACTGTTAAAATATACTTAATGATTAAAAAGCGCAAATAATTAATTGGTAGTGCTTGTATTTAGAGGTCACTGAGTATTCACTTAATTTAAAAGCACATGGCTTTCTACTATGTAAAATTAACTTAAGTGCTTTTAAATAGAAAACGCATTGGTAATTTTACTGACACCAGTAATGTTGTTTCCAGGCCTTTTATTATTTCATATTAAAGAATAATTGTTAACGACTAATTATAAGAGAAATGAACAGAAAAAAAGTCATATTTATGTAAAAGTAGCTCTCAAATAGGCACTTGCTCCTTGTTGTCCATGAGAGAAAAATGCTGACAGCTGCTCCTTCTGTTTAGTGATGGTACATCTTCCAAGCAGACAAATGAATCTTCCTGTTCAGGGCAGCTGCGTTTACCTGCGTCTACATGTGTGCTTGGAAGTGCGGAAATGCTTTGGCAGACACCTAGTTAGACAGGTGGCTGGGAGTGTCACATGTCACTGACTGTCTAGTTCTCCTCACAGAGATGATAAAGTGCAACCCAACACGTTGTCACTATGGTTCCCATGAATACTGTGCCACCCCCTCCCCCTCCCAGTGTGATTTACATCTTCATATTATCCTGTAATGACTGGTTTTGTCATACATCAACCCCCAAGGGTATCTGAAAATCCCTGTAGCACAAGCTACAGATATCTCAGAGATCCCATAATGAGTTGAAATTTCACAAAGACTTTCAGATGGCTTCAGGGCACGAAAAATAATAACAATTAAAGTTAATATGCTTATAAAATGAAGTGAAAGATTATTAGCTGCCTGTATTGTCTTCTCCAGCAGCCAATAACTTGCCCAGTTAATCATAAGACAATCATGTTTTTAACACAAAAAACAATAAAAAAAAAAAAGATGCAGCCATAAACACTTTGAGGCATTTGGGTAATACTTTCCATCAGCATCAGAAATTATTTTAATTAAAACACGAAATGATGGTGTTAGCTGGAAGGTAGTGAATGACAGAATGATAGCATCACCTGCACAGTACTTGACCAAGAAAAAGCCCTGGAAAAGTCAGATTTAACTTTGTAACACTGCTCATAAATCCCATTCTTTTTATGGGAAGCAGATGGTAACATTGTTTGGTGTTGATGTCCTTTGTGGTATTCACAGCAACTCATTCAAATCAAGTGTTTTTCAAAGGACTAATGCTGCCAGCTCTCCTGTTACAAGAAAAAGGAGTGCCACACGGCCACAGACTGACAGCAGACTTTGACAACACATAAGCTGCCAAGCATTTATTCCATTTTGGAAATGTGTTGCCATGCCATCCAAACATTTCCAGCTCTACGTGTGATGCAACCGAGCATGTGCTTTATAGAATATGAGACAGATGAAAGTAGGAAAAGGGCATTTTACTCAGTGAAATGCTGTGTGCAGAGAGAGAGGAAACACATGTTCCTTTTTTTTTGAGCAAAAGGGTAGTGCACACAGGAGACTGGCTGTTGACTCACTACATACACAGTGATGACTGAATACCAAACAATGGAAGACTGAAATAGGCATGTTTTTGCAGTGGCTGGTCCTCTTCCATCCATCACTTCAGTTACATCTGGGTCACCGAGTGCTGCCTGGATTGCCTTCCTCCTGGTGTACATCCAGAATGGGTGCCTCTCATGAATCAAGACAAAATATCAGCCACGTGATGGGAATTTAAGTCAGTGAATATCTGGAGAGAATGTGCTTTGGTCTGTCTGTCAACAAACAATTAATACCTATTTATGCTTACACAACAGCTCACTTTGTATGTGGCAACAACTTTTTCCATAAAACTGTAATACACTATGCAAAGGGTTAAATCCCTGGATCATGCAAAAGAAGTGTACACAGATTTGTGTCATTGCTCTGCATGAAAGTCTTGATTTATAATCTGGCTTCAGGTCGTCAGAGGCCACTGCCCTGTCAGTTTGACTCACTGATGTTTGTTTTGCAGCTCCAGCTGGCGAAATGAGTGACCAGAGCAGACAGGGTTGACTCAGGACACTTGTGCTGCAATCAAACTGAAATCAGAGATTACTTAGGGGCAACTACGAGAAACAGCTTCAGGAGCAAGAAGACAGTCAACACAGCTGCTGCTTGGCTGTTCATCTTTGACCATGAGCATAAATGTAGTTACCAGTGCGTCACAGCAGGACTGTCATGGCTCAGACCGGCTGAATTAGTGTGACTACTGCCTGCCGTGATATTGGATGTGAAATGACCCCTGGGTTTGAAAACATTTTACCGTTTTACATGCATTTGTAAGGAAATACCATGGTTTATTAAAAAATGTTTAAGCTTTGGCTCTCATTATGTAATACAAACATCAAAGTTTAGATATTTTAATGGGTCAAAAGACAGAGAGAAAAATTATTTTCATTGTTGGTGTTGGCAAATTTTAAAACTAGACTCGTGGACAATAATACACAGTAACTCAAATATTTAAATTAGGCCCAGACTCTGTTTGTGTAATATTGTTCTTTTATAATAGCAACACATTACTATTGTTTCATGGCTTGCCACACATTTATCCACCAACTATTATAGGTATTTTTCAACCTGCATTCTCTCTCACATCTGTTATGTCAAATGAAGATGGTTACTTCAGCTGGCATGCTGACCTAGAAGTGGATAAACTACTGTATGTTATGCAGTGCAACAGCTACATGACTTTGCATTTGTCAAATTGTAGCTTGACAATCTGGCTAAATTTGTTTCACCTTATTTATGCAGCCTGACGATGTGTTCATGACAATTGTTTTAGCAGGGGTAGGAAAGTAGTGAGTTACATACAGCATGTTTTTTTCACATTAACGATAAGATACACTCACCAGCCACTTAATTAGGTACACCTGTTCAACTGCTTGTTGACACAAATATCTAATCAACCAATCACATGAGAGCAATCCAATACATTTAGGCATAAAGACATGGTCAAATCAACCTGCTGAAGTTCAAATCGAACATCAGAATGGGGAAGAAAGGTGATTTAAGTGACTTTGGTTGTTGGTGCCAGACAGGCTGGTCTGAGTATTTCAGAAAGTGCTGATCTACTGGGATTTTCCTGCACAACCATCTCTAGGGTTTAGAGAATGGTCCAAAAAAGACAAAATATTGAGTTCTCTCTGAGACAATGCCTGTTGATCTCACAGTGTCAGAGGAGAACGGCTAGACTGCTTCAAGCTGATAGGAAGTAACTCAAATATCCACTTGTTACAACCAAAGTATGCAGAAGAGTATCTGTGAACCCACAACATGTTGAACCTTGAAGCAAACGGGCTACAGCAGCAGTAGACTACACTGGGTGCCACTCCTGTCAGCTCAAATCAGGAAACTGAGTCTACAATTCACACAGGCTTGCCAAAATTGGACAACAGAAGACTGGAAAAATGTTGCCTGGTCTGATGAGTCTCCATTTCTGCTGATGTGATACTCTGACGTCAATGTAGACCAAAATCTTGGAGGAATGTTTCCGCACCTTTTTGAATCTGTGAAGAATTAAGGCAGTTCTGAAAGCAAAAAGGGGTCCAATCCAGTAAAAGTAAGGTGTACCTATTACAGTGGCCAGTTAAGAGATATACTGTATATCCATAAAGGACTGGACAACAAGCAGTACAGCTTCATGGATGTCTTCTATGCTTGTCACCAGCTACTATTTTTTTCTTTATTATTGCTATATAGCTAAGAAGCTACATGAATAGATTATGTCCCAGTTCTTGCTCCCACCTACCAAATCCTTATTGGTCAATTATTTCCCTAACCACTTTTATGTCAGTGGAAATCTGTTTGAACTGCAAAAAGATATTAGGTACGTGCATGGTAATTCTGAGACCTGCAAACTGTTTATGAGGCATGCAGTTTCATGATGTTATTCTTCTTTTAAATCTCTAGAACAAACCTGATAACATAAAATCAGTGTCAGTGATCACAACTGACAAAAATATGACTATAAACTCATAGATGCTAAATCTCAGATGGTTCAAGGCATGCAAAAGTTTAGTAAAAATGCTGAAATGTGTAGCAAATCGTTCAGTGGAACACACAAGAAAAACTAAAAGATGAAAACATAAGACTCAACCCTTTACAAATTAGCTTCATTAAAAATGAAACACATGCAGTCCACAATGTGGCTAAAAAAAAAGCTGACTTCAAACCAGGCTTGACATCAGTTGTGCGGTTGAAGTGTGTTGTGTGGATGTGAGAATAATAAGTTTGATATCTATCAGATCTACGCTACCACCCTACAGCTGGATCCTGTGGGTGCGTCCAGGAAAGGCGCCTGCCATGGACTCACATCTGTAAACATGGGCAGACGAGTAGGCAGCAGTCGACGATGTTATCACAGGAGACATTAGCTGCTGGGCAGACAACAAATGAGTGTAAGAATGCTAATTAGGTTCAAATGAAGTCCCTGGATAAGCTCGTTTGTGGGTTTCTGCCTGATGAGCAAACAAACCTACAGGAAACTTGATTGTATGTCACTGTAGAAACAAGATATGCTCGATCTTCTTAGTCATTTTAGTTATTTCAAAGTCTCAGAAATGAAAAGCAAGCAAACACTGCAAAACACAATAGCTAAAATGGTACTAAAACACCATGGTGATTAATACTTAAAAAAAAAAAAAAAAAAAAAAAATACAAACCAAAAG
>VUQI01008185.1:0-10130 GCA_015106735.1 Paratilapia polleni | reverse complement strand
TTGGCAACGTTTTTGGTTCGTTTTTCAGCATGACAATGATCCCAAACACACTGCCAAATGCAGTAAAAGCATATCTGGATTTAAAAAAAAAAACATACAATGGAACACCATCAGTCATGGATTGGCCTCCCCAGAGCCTGGACCTCAACATTGTTGAAGCAGTGTGGGATCACCTTGACAAAGAACTCGACAAAAGGCAGCCAACATCCGAAGAAAGAGCTTTGAATGTCCTTCAAGAAGCCTGGAGAACTATTCCTGAAGACTACTTAAAGAAATGACAAGAAAGCTTGTCTGAGAGAGTTCAGGTTGTGTTGAAGAATAAAGGTGGTCATACCGAATATTGACTTTCAAGTTCGTTAGAATTGTGCAAACTCTGTTTTTGCCTTATATAATATATATATTTCCATGAATGTTTGCACATGCTTCAATAAATCGCTGCATCTATTTTCTATTTTCCTCGCAAAATTTTTAAAAAATGAGGGGTGGCTCTAGACTTGTGCATAGGGTTGTACATTTAGGGATGACTACGTAGGCTTCTGAAATTTGACGAAATAGTGTCATAAAACAGACCATTAAGATGAAAAATGTACAGTGCCACATTATTTCCACAGTTCAAATATTTGAGTCTTAAATTATTAAATTTTTGTGTGTTTTTCACCTCTCTTCTACTTGGCACTTGGCCTCCCTCTGGTTTAGACCCAGTAGCTGTGAAACCAATCCATACCCATTTGGACTTGTCTCATGGTCAAGTTCTTGTTGAATGCGCCATGTTTGGGATGGAGAAGAGAGAGCTTTGGGAGATGTCTGAAGGATATGTTGATTTTAAAAGCAGTATGACGAAGGACAGCCTCCTAAATTGGCTGTTAAGTAGCAGCCAATCAGAATGCTCCCTGATGGCACGAGGAGACTGCTGGTGGGTGGGGTGAAGAAGGTGTGAAAGGGAGCGCTGTTGAAGGATTGTGAGTTATTAGAGTTGGGGGGGGGGGCTGGTGTTTACTACGTCTTTTGTCAAGCATGTGTGCGTGCAGGCACCAAACCACACACACATAGAAACAAGTCCAGAAGTGTAACTTGCACTTATTTCAATAAAGGAACATCTGCATTCTAACCGATGCCCCCTGGTGGCCACACTTCTTGATGAACCGGCAAAATTTATACTCTCCTTAAATCCATCAAAACAAGCAGTTTGAGATCAGGTTTATTTCAGTGGATTGGAAATGCTTTCCCACTGTGAACTTGTAGCAGTTGTCTTCTTTGTAACAGATAAACACTGTCACAAGACATAAGTTAACTAATTATTAACCTCTGCTTTATCGCATATATGCTGATACAAAGGTCAATGTTCGTATTAAACATGGCCAAAGTTAAAATATGTGCACAGCATCAACTGCTGTAAAAGAAGGGAAATAAATGAATAAATAAAATAAAATTTAGACTATTGAACATTTTATAGGCTCTTCATTTCTGCCTTCACCACTCAGCCAAACATCACACTCTCACTGATTCCTTCTTATATAACTCATAGTTACTCCGTGAGATTATTAATACCTTCTGCCAGCAGCTTCTTTTGAGTAAATATTTATTTGGAATTCAAAAATGCTCAAACTTTTGGGGATTACAACAAACAATGTATATACCCAGAATACCTTCAAGTCTTCTGTAGCTGTCAGATTAAAGTGATGGAAAACAAGAAAGTGGGTAGCCATAAAAGCAGCAATGGATGAGCAAGCTTTACTTCAGAAGAAAATGCCCTCATATCCGTTTAGTTTAAAATAAGGCAGCACTTGATGAAAAATATATTAAAAAAGGAGATGGCAGATGGTTCCTCAAATCAGCCGTGTGAGCTTGGACATATGCTTATTATACACAAAACATCAGGAATGAGAACAAAATATGAAAAACAGTATTCATACCATTAGGCATCATGTCCCCAGCATCCTCTGTTTGGTAAAGACATAAACAGACCACATCAAATGCAAAAGTTTAGCTGATTGTTCAAAACAAAAGAAACGGCTAACACACATCTGTCCTGTATGACATGGTTTATAGGTCACAGAACATCTCATAGGTTTGTTTTTGAGGGATTAATTAATCCAGCATCAAAGGAGGTAAACTAATTCCATATGACCAAATAAAATACCCTTTTGTGATGAATTATTTATTATTTACATAATGAAAGAAAGAAATACAGACATTGTTATATCAAAAAAAGACACAGAGTTTGTTTTTTTCCATCTCCGCTTCCCTTTTTAAACCAACCCACTCCACCTCCACCCTCAAACCAAAGCCCAACCTGCAGAGCTTAGAAATTAAGACAGGGTGTCAAAAACTGCAGTTCCACGAGTGGCCACTTGAGGCCATTTAAAACTCACATGTTAAAACGTTCAACTGGAAAGCAGAAACGGATAGGTTTGCAGTCTGGTACACAAAATGTTATTTGTCTCTGTAGCTATTTTCACTTTGTGACAGTTGTAAGATGAGTGAAGTTTTTATAAATCATCCATTTAACCCTTAAATACTGTCTATACTTCATGCCTTCACCGTATGGTTCAGGTCAGTTTTGACCCGGGCCAAGAGTTCCCTCATAATAAGTGTCTGTACCAAGTTTTGAACTACCGATCAATTTAGAATATATAAATTGACTATGTGACATTAATAAATTGATGATTAATCCTTAATTAATGTTTCAGAGAGCAGGGATTTTTTTTTTTTAGTTTTAACAACACTCCTTTTTGGAGAAAAACATCTACTATGACACAATGTCTTGTCCTGTTTTATATGAGACATGAAAATATAACAGCCATAATGATTTTAATATATTTTATTGAAAGTGAAAATGGCAGGAACATTCTGGAACTGCTGGGATTTATTCTATAACCATATATAACAATTACAACCACTGAACACTGTCCTCACTGCTATTCCATAAGAAAATCCTCATAATTCCTATATATAATTATCAATATTAATTCAATATTAATTAACACTTAGAGCACAAAACTTGCTTACTGCAAACTAGTCTGTGGAACTAGTGTGTGGAACTTGCACATGTGTTTCCCACACTCACTGAAATTTCAGTTCAGCTGCTTTTATAATCTTATTTCCCCCCAAACTGATCTCTGTTTTAATCTCAGTTAGCTAAAAAAAAAACAAAACCCTCATGTTAGAATAAATTGATTCTAATTTCTTTATTTTAAGATTATTTTGTTACATTGCACGTGCAACCTTCTTTCTGTCAGGTGACAGTGCTAACCACTGCACCACAGTGCCACCATATTTGAGAGTTTGTGTCTGTATAAAGACACCATCGCTCTGTATGACCTCTGTTCCTTTTGTGAACCATATATGATCACTCCTGTGCTGGCTTACTATTTCACTGTTTCGAGATTCATGATCAGCAGATGCCTATCTTTTTGGCAACCTGGGCAAATGTGGTGGGAAGACAGACAGGTCTTGTGACAGTTCAAGGTCCCCCTTGGACTCTGTCACTGCTGTCCCATAAAAATACACGCAGGTATTGCATGTATAGTTTGACAGTTTCAAGACTTGCTAAAAAAGTTTCTCTGATTTGACTCACACTGGTGGATCTAAAATCTATCCGAATAGATATGGGTCAACTTTGACCCAGTTAAGTCACTGGATGTACAAAAATTTGTAGCACCTGTAAAACAGTAAAAAATTTAAAATGTTTTGATTTTTGTGTATTTGGGGTCACTTTGGAAAAAGTCATTTTCGAATTTCAGGCTAAAAAAATGACACTGAATGTAGTTTTGCTGCAGTCAAATGTGAAAACTGGTCAAATTTGACCCAAACAGTACGCAAGGGTTAAACTGTGTTAAGGCTTGTATTAAATAATGGCCAATTGGAGGGACAGCTGGGTGTAGACACAGGTGGCTGTAGCTGTCTACTCGGTGCCACCTGAGATAATTCAACTCACAGAACTGAGCATCTTAACTGTGTTGGTGACTTCTGGAGCATTTTTATTGCAGCTATCTGACAAATAACATGGTTTGCTCTGCGGTAAATTCCACTTGCTCAAGAAGTCTGCGCTCCATTCTTTCGGTGACTGAAATTCTGTTTTCTTTTCATGTTAACATTACTGTGTCAGTGTCACTTACTAAGTAGGCTATCTAACATTAGCTAACAACCTCTGTCTACCCTCTACCTACACTTTACCCTCACATCAAACTATAATGTTTTTTGGCTCTAAAAAACTAAGATGGTGATGGGTGCCAAACTTGAGACTTCAAAGCAAACAAACCAAGGGATGACTTCACAAGGCCTCCATCTCTCTCTCTCTTATATTAAGTCTCTTCCTTAACCCCTTAAAGAGGATAAGCCATGGTAGTATGAGAACAAAAATACAAATGCAAATTGCTACTCTTTTTTTGTATGAAATATTTATATATATATATATATATGAACACATAATGGGTCAAACTTAGTGTCATGATTACAGGTTTGCAGTACAAATTAGTTGCTTTGCAATGAATTGGTTCCTCTCTTTAATCGCAGTATATGCACGCACACACACACACACACACACACACTCGTTTTGACATCTTAGTGGGGAACTCCATTGACATAATGCTTTCCCTAGCCCCTTACCCTAAACCTAACCATAACCTAATTGTAACCCTAACCCTAAAACCATGTTTTGAGCCTCAAAAATGCTCAAACATGCCTTCAAATTCGTGAGGACCTGCGTTTTGTTCTCACAAATCACGGTTGGTCCTTACAACTATAGTTTTATGCGAATTTTGTCCTCACAAAGATCTCTAAACAAGTACACACACACACACACACACACACACACACACACCTTAGAGATAGTGTTGACTCAGAATTAGCAGTAGCAGTGCCAGCAACGGCTTTGATCACTTAAATTTGATTTTTGCTACTTCTTTGTCCAAATGCAAAATCATGGAGAGTAAGAGGTGTGTGAGGTGAAGAACAGAAAGACTCACTCATTCATGGATTCAGTGCCACCATTATTATCCACATCCCACCTTAAGTGTCCATTCCTTGGATAGAAAACTGAGTCAACATTTCTGAAGTAGTTTCACTGCACTCCTTGTGGCTAAAAGTAGGACTCTGAAAGACAGAATACATGATAGCTATAAGACGATGCTGATAATTTATAACTTTAGACAACTGTTTCTCCTGGTTTCCAGTCTCTGCTCTAAGCCTCATTTACAGCCCAGAAGAGAACTTAAATCTGGGCAAAAAAATGATTCCTTCAAAGTCAAACAGCCATGTAGGAAGACTAATCAGGTTTACAGTAACCGGCAGCCTATCATAGCCGACTCTGTTGTTGATGTGGCGTTCTAACACTGTGTGTTAGTTTTAACAACAGTGGCCTAATTTCAAACAGACTTTTTCTTCTTTCAGCTGTTTGCTTTCAGTTGTGTGACTGTAGTTTTAGGACTGCTAATAAATCCTACGTGTCCCCGCCCTGCTCTGCCCAGTGAGGAAACATTAGGGTCACATAGCCCCAGGATTATTTTTTCTAATGACTTTTGTTATCCTTTGGTTGGGATATTAACGGTGCACACATTTTGTGTTGAAAATGTTAGTGGCTGTTTTATGTTACACTACGACACTACTGGCAGCTTGTCGCTAAACATACGGATATTATATTCTTTTTTATCACCTCCACATTTTATCATCATGGAAATATTGCCCTGTGGTTCTCCAACCAGTCAAGCTACTGCTTGTATCCACCTTTTTGCCCATTTATCGGAGTTGTTCCTCATCCAAGTCAAGGATAGAAGGATAGTAAAGCTGCGGGTGGCAATTTTTGATTTGTGGTATGGGGATAGATACAATTACAAGAATAAGTTTGTGAACCCTTTGGAATTACTGACTACTCATAAACTGTGGCCTGATCCTTATTTAAGTCAGCACACACATAGTTGTACTCATATCTATTTAACACACTGAGCAATCACTCAGTGCAGGCAGGAAAAAGTTCATTTTCCCTCAAGGTGTTCAGGCCCTGAGGTAGCAAAGCAGTTTGATGCTCCCCCCATCAATCTTCACCCTTTTCAATGACATTTTGGTGTTTGTGTATAGTTCCTTTTTTCCTCTAAACACAGTATTGTGCATTTTTGTAAAAAAAAAAATTAAAAAAAATAAAAGAAAAAAGACTGTTGTCTCATCTATCTGTAGAACACTGTTGTTACAAGTAGGCAGGATACAAGACTGGATACAAGTTCAGCTGGTTTATTACAGAACTAAAAGAATGTGCAGCGTAAGGCAAGAGGAGAATCCGGAGTCCGAGTTTCCAGAATGTCTCAGATTGTGGCTGGTACAGGAGCAGGAGTCTGCACAGAGAAGGAAAACACAAAGTCCACAGGTAGATATGAGGAACAAAACACAAGGAGTTAATTGTGAGCCAAAACACTAGGGAGCCTGAACGGTGCTTCCATGTAATTGGTGGAACGATCTGGCGATGAATGAGTGGGAGACTAGATGTGCCAGCTAGGGAAAGTGTGCGGAAACCAGGAATAGCCTTGCCTCCGGAAACAAACAAGCACAAAATGTGCACACAAACACGCACACACCCACAGGGAAAGACAGAACTAGAGAAAGATAGAAAAGGGGAGTTGGCACTGGAGGACAGGAGGGATCATGACAGTTGTCCCACCAGCGCTGTGGAACATCCAGGTGCTCCTTTGCAAGCTGTGTTTTTATCTCAGGTTATTTTTGACCTCTATCTGGAGGTCACATTGTGCTCTTCATGTGATCTTTTCAAGATGTCCACTCAAAGGGAGAGTCCTTTGAGTAGACAGATTGACTTGTCATTATTACCATCTATGCTGATGGCATTTGCATAGGTAAATGCATTCCACAAATGTTGCACAGTTTAAATTTTCTACATGCCACAAAGTCTTGTTTATAATCCTTCATAACACAGATCCTTTAATCTGTGATAAGTTTTTATGCATTAAAGCTCCTGTCTTGGTGTAGCAAAGATTTTTGCCTTTTGTTGCACAGCCAGAGCCACACTGGTGTGGTTAAAAGGAGCCCCGCAGAAGCAGTGAAGCTCCTGCATGGTTTCCAGTCGATCCTTTAATGGAGTTGTTTGTTGCAAATTGCAGTGGCACTAACAAGTCAGCAAGCTTATTTGACCTGCTTTTAATTATGGCAATTACACCAGAAGCTGGCTGCGAATAGCAATGGGTTCCCTATTGACCATGAGATACATTGTCAGTTTATGAGTCTAGTAAATAGGAGGTCTCCATAGTCGGCCAAAAGCAGGAACTAAAGAAAAAACACCCAATAAGTAAAGTATTTTTAATGACAAAAAAGTAACTCTGTTAGTCGGTAAGCAAAGCAGCTCTTCACAGCAGTGATGCACTGCGTCCCACAAAACCATTTTTTTTAAATAAATAAAATTTGATGTATTTTACAGAACACAACACCAGCCAAAATCTCTTATGGTTATGGTTTGGAAAGATTTGATGAAAATATGATGAAAACCAAACATTAATCACAGCAGAAGGAGAAGGAAAAGTCCAAACTCTTCTTATTTGTTTTATTCATAAAGTTGTGCTCCACAATGATATCTTTAACAGATAACGTTGAAATAAATTTCAAATAATTAAAAGCGTGATATAAAGAGATTAAACTTGCTATTTTTCTGCTACTTTAGACATGATCATCATTACAGTTGGGGTAAAATATCCACCGGTTTATACTGGGAGATTTGTAAGACAGATGACAGAAACTGTTCTTCCATTAGAGAGCCTCTCATATGGGTGCTCCAGTGAGTATTAACAACACACTCAAGTTACACAGCACTCAGCAGTGTGTCTGCATCACCTCTGTCTCTCATTATTTCTTAGCTCCTTCATTATCTCACTGTTGTCTGCCAGCCTGCAGTCTGCTTTATGTGAAGCATGCTGTATTAAATTGGGCCACGGCTTGAAGTAAAGCTTGGCCTGAGATCAGTAAAGCTGCTGGTTTGGACTATAGCTGAAGTCAGTATGCCCCTGCCCGGGCCCCTCAGATCAGTTGGACGCAGAAACTCTGTCTAAGCAACTGGATGACAACTGTGAAGCTTGTGTTTCTTTCCCAACTGAGTCCCCTGCCATTAGTGAGCATCAAGAATGGAAAGATCATATTATGTAGTTTATGGCACCTGAATGTTTAAGCCTTTGCTACAAAAGTCACTGGTCAAACTGTTAGGGATTCAGCGGGCATGAGCTTGCTGTTGCAATCATGTGTTTCTCGTAACACAAGAGAGGCTTGACATTATCATACAGAAAAAGAAAATTTCCCTATTTTGCATAATCTGTAATAAATCATTTATGTGGCTTTTCAGTTAAGTCACTCAGCTTTTTGGGTTTCTAGAGCACACGTGGTTGAAATAGTGCTTAATACAAGGAATGTCTTGGACGGTCACCTGACACTTGAAAATAAAAATGATTAAAGACAGCCTTGTCATCACAAAATAAAATATGAAACCACAGTCCAACTTTTTTCCAGATGTGTCAGGACGTTGTTTTTTTCTCTTTATTCTGTCCTAACAAGACTATAAATTACAGCATATTCTTGAGCTCAGATGCAGCAGACTTTGGATCATCATTTTCATAAAGCAAAACTACGCTGTTAACAATTATTTTTATTATTTATTAATTTGTTGTTTATTTTCTTGATTAATCGATGTATTATTGGGAAACAGAACATGTTGAAAACTGAAAAAGCTTTTTTCATGGAGCATTCTGACATACAGTAACTGCTGGAGAAGCACATGTGAAAATGATGAAATTAGGAATGGCTGCCTGATATTGTTCTTGCTGGCTCACATTCACATTGTCATGCCTTTCTGGGATTTATCTGAACAGAACAAAGTCGAAAGTTCCACTCACCCATTATATAGTCCACTAACCAAATCAGCTATTTTGCAGTGCCGAATTCTCATCTGCAAATTTCATCCACTAAACAATTCAGTACAAAATAATAATAGTGAGACACAGCAAACTGTACTATAGGAAGTTGTACTCTACTTTTACTGACTTAGACCATCATGCATGGCTACTTTTATGTATATTTAATGTGAATGAAGTTATCTCGCTAACACAACATCTCCTCTTCTGTCTGAGCAGCAGGATTTCAGAAAATATTATTAAGGCTACTAGAATCATATTTTAGACTTTAGCAGCTCAGTCTAAACTGTAAAAATGTTAACACTTCACTCTTAGGTAGCTTTCAGAAAACACACTGTTCAAAACAATTAAGGGAGCACTTGATCATTGGTGCTGGGCTTTGAGTTCAGGTCCCACTAAAGGATGTCAGGGCCTCAGGCCACCCTCATAGATTCTGTTCCTGGCAGTTTGGTCAGAAACATGCACATGAGTAGCCCGCTGAAGGTCATGTTACATCGAAAGTAAATTAAAATTGGAAAATTGTACACTTCTTATGATTCAAATTGCATAGAGATGCTGTTGACTTGTGGTCCTTCCTTTAAATTCCCTCATTTTTAAAGAATTTGGCTGCTTTGAAATTAGTATATTGAATATTAGTAGATACTGAAAGGGCATAATTATAGCCCAACATGGAAATGGAAATGCATAAAGTTCAGCTTAAGTGGGTTGTAAACAAATTCAGGTGTGTACAGATTTCTGTTATCAAGTTTTGTGTTTTAGTTCAGTTTAGTGAAGTGGTATGTCAGTTACAACATGAACTATAGCAAATAAAAATAGCAATGTTCTGGTAACAGTGAACTCAATCTGGTGTGGAACCATGGTAACGTGATTTACAACAATGAGAAAAGTCAAAAAGTAAGAAAGGCTTGTCATATCCTCGAATAACACTCTAGGCTTGAAACTTTGAATTTTCAAGTATTTCAGTGAGTGCCGTATAAAGGATTAATACTACAGAGATAATTTAGAATATCTGCCACGTAATTATGTAGCAGGTACAACCAATAAAGTATGCCTTTATTTCCTACTGAGCTGTGAGTAGTGTTAGTGTTAGAGCAGATACCAATCCAAACACACCCAAAGCAATCATTAATGTTGTTATTTACGCCTGTGCTTTTTCTACCATGTCAAATAAGAGTGTCGGACAGAAAAAAGTAAAAAAAAAAAAAAAAAAAATAATCTGAAAAAAAAAAAAGTTTA
>VUQI01008181.1:4079-15454 GCA_015106735.1 Paratilapia polleni | reverse complement strand
ATGACCAGCTGTTGGACAAAGCTGGAAATTAGACTCATCAGAGAAGATGACTTTACTCCAGTCCGCTGTGGTCCAATCCTTATGGTCTTTTGCAGACTTCAGCCTGGCTCTTCTTTGCTTCTCATTGATGAAGGGCTTTTTTCTAGCTTTACATGACTTGAGCCCTGCCTCTAGGAGCCTGTTTCGAACTGTTCTCGCTGTGCACTTCACCCCTGCCATTTGCCATTCTTTTTGTAGGTCACTTGATGTCATCCTACGGTTCCTGAGTGACATTTGAATGAGGTGACGGTCATCCTGGTCAGTGGAGAGTCGTTTTCGGCCTCTGCCAGACTGTAGCTTTGTTGTTCCCAATGTCTGCTGCTTGACCTTGTTCTTATGAACCGCCGTCTTAGAAATTTTAAGGATGGAAGGAACCCGACGCTCACTGTATCCCTCTCCCAGTAAAGCCAGAATTGAACCCTTCTTTTCCTCACACAAAACTTTTCTTTTCATTTCTTTTGGCATGGTCAATAGTTACTTTTTTATTCCAGTTACTTTTGATGTACTACTAGCACTGTTTTTGCCATCCAGTTGGTCCTATTGCAAGAGGATAGTGATGACCACAGCAATGGTTTTTATACTTTTCCTCATTAAATAAGATTTGGTTCAGGTGATCACCTCATCAGTACCTTATTAGGTAGAAACAGTTGTGCTTGTGTTGGAAACACAAAATATATCAACTTTAACTGAACAGCCTGAATTTGCCTCCAAAAATATTATAGCAAGATATTACAGAGAATTTGTTTTTAAGGAGTTTTAAGTAGTTTTTAAGTAGTTGCAGACATGATATATTAAGAACCAGTGGCCTCTTTTGACTTTTTAAGCATGTTCAGGCAAACAGTAATTTAAATAATTACAGCTAATACTACATTATTCTCGGATCCTGCCTCCGTTATGCACATATATACTTATTTTCAGTAAAAATAATAGCATAAAACTTTTCAAAAAGCAATCCTGCACCTAAACTTTGTTTTCCAATGTTACTGCGTGACATTTTTATGGGCAACGTTTTAGCTATCTTTCCATTTTTTACCTCAAGGCAGGATCCACTAACAATTTGTGCCAGTGCAAAATGATAGCGTCCAAGAAAACTGTGTTTTTCTAGAGATTCCACACAGGGGAGTTGACCTAGAAATAGGTTGATATAGCTCTCCCTGCAGCTCAAGGCGACTTGAAATTTGCATTTATGGGAGTTCCTAGTTCCAAGGTGCAAAATAAAATGAGGAAATTATGGAAATTTATTGCAGACATGATATATTAAGAGCCAGTGGCCTCTTATTTTGTGTTGATTGCACACTGAATGTTCTTCAGAGGGGAGGATACAGACATCAGCTTCACTCCTTTGGGGCCCACCTTTGATATGTGTCCTCATGTCATCCCGGTACCTTTTTACCTTCTGCATGTTGTGCTTGTGGTGCTGCGTTGCTTTCAGTGTATTTACTAGAGAGTGGCTGTTCACACAATGTTAAACGTCCCTTCTCTGCAGCAGAGAGCTCTTTGGGGTGAACTCTGACACCAACACGTTGAGCTACCCCAGCATAAGAGCTGTTGTGCGCATATTCTGTGAATTTATTTGCACATTCTCAGTTGAAACTAATTGCCCCAGGCTACCGTCAATTTTCTGCCTGTGCATGTGGGATCAATTGCACATGCGGATGCTTGTTCACTGCGCTAGGAATTGGATTAGTTTTGGTCAATCTGGGCCTCAGTGTGAAATAAAGACTGATGTACGACTGGCTCTAATGTGCAGCACTACAGTAGCTGGTGATTTTCTTGAAGCATTTTTTCGCTTTAATCACCAGGAAACATTTGATAAGATTCTTGCAGTGGCGCCTCTTGTTATTGCCTGTTGCTGGAATCATTGGCTGAAACCTAAATTACCACAAGCCCATTTTTAAAAGCTGACATCCAGCTGCAGGGAGTAGCGCAGTACTGATGCAGTACTGTGTTTTCATCCAGCTGAGCAATTCACAGTTTGTTCAATATATTAAGGCCTAACACAATGTGTAATCAAGGAGAATATGAGAGGCGTGAATACAGTTATTGACTTTTTGTTCTCTTACACCCTCCTTTTTCCTCCGTGTCTGTGTGTGTAGATATTCGTGACCGCAGGAAGAAGCCCGTGATGCTCTTTATTCATGGCGGCTCCTACATGGAAGGCACAGGAAACATGTTTGATGCCAGTGTCCTCGCTGCCTACGGCAACGTGATCGTGGTGACCATGAACTACAGGCTTGGCGTGCTCGGTGAGTGACCCCGGTAACTTCTTCATGCTAACAGAATTGCTCCAACATAAATTGATTATATATTCCCAAATGCTGAACTGAAAAAACACACCCCACCAAACACAAAACAATCATTCGTACATTTCTGTCAGCCAACTCTTTTTTTGATGGGTGACATGAATAGAATCCACCAATGTAATGACACCAGTGCCGGCCCTGATCGTTAGAGCTCACTTTCTTATGGATTTCCTTTGGTGATTACACTTGTCTAAACACTGATTGTGTAATTGCTTCACTTTATGTGCCTCCAAGACAAAAGAATCTTCAATCAGGTTTAACATGAGCATTTTTTTCTCTCCTTAATTACACTGTTGTTTAATTTTTTAAAAGATCTGATCTGATTTTGGTTTTGTTGATTCCTATTTCACAAAACGTTTGCTAAAAACCAGAAGATGAAATGAGAATGAAAGCAACTGTCTGCTCAAAGAATTAATTTTACAAGTTTGTTGTGAATATTTAAGCAAAAGTCTCGAGTCCTCTCTCATCTTATCAAGTAACTGCAAAAGCACTGACATTCAGTTAGATGAAGGTCACATAGTGGTACGTACACTTAAAGCTGCAATAGGCAACTTGATTTTTGTGTCTCTGGACACAACAGATCTGTACAAGATTCAGTATGTTTGTTCAGCTCATCTGAGACACATGCACCTTTTTAAAACAGATCAGGGATCTCTTCTTATAAAAATGTATCCACAAAATAAGGCCTAAATGAGGGCTACACCACTCCCTATTCAAAAGTTGGAAATTAGAAAACCAAACTTGAAAGAGAGAATGGGTGCACCTGTATGGAAAGTCTGACCCATGCATAACAGCATTTTGGAGACGGGGGAAGCCAATGTGGAGCTCACAGCAGCTGAAACACGGCTGAAGGGAAGGTCTGTCTCCCCTTGTACCCAATATTAAGTGTGATTATACTGAGGCCTGTTCATCATCATCAGTTAAAATCTTTGTTAATATCAAAGATCATTAAAGAATTTCACAGTTCAAGTTACGTTTTCAAATGCTATCCCAGGGAGGGGATACCAGAGTGTATCATGATCTTTTGGGAAAGTTGTGGATCAATTTGATTTGTGTAAAAATGCAAATATTGTGCTGCACCCTGACAGTGCGATTGCATGCATAAATCTTCATTGAGTGTTTATATTAAATGTGGAAGTTTAGAGGGGCTGATCCACCTGTGCACACCTCCAGGAGGACTGTGATTTATAAAGGCAACACTGCGTGCAGGTGTGCATAGGCTTGTTTTATAAATCTAAGACTTTTTTTTCCATGTACACCATTTTCATTTTTTGTGTACACTTTTATCATAGATCCATTGTACTTTTTTATACAAGACCCGCCTGAGGGAAGAATAAGCATGATAAAGAGAGAAGAACCCCAGGTGGGAAAGAAGATATGGTAGTGCAATGGGTTAATCAGATGAATTTTACCTGGGAGAATGTGGTTCAATTCCTGTGTGAGGTCAGCAAAGACTTGTTTTTATTGCGTATGAATCCCCTGGATTGTCAGGTGGGAGGAGCTTAGAATTGGAAGGGCGGGCTTTAAATTTTCAAATTGTAGCTTTTTCTTTTCTCCCCTTCTAGATTTCTTCTCACAACATCTTTAATACAAGCTGTCAGAGTTATCTATAGATCGGTGGTTTGTGCAAGATCTGCACTTCTTTAATTCTATTTTAACAGTCATAAATGCTTGAAGCCAAATATTCAAACTTTACAGTTTACATAGACTTACCTTAAATCTTGTCATCATGTGACCATACATTCTGTTTTTTTATTTGGCTACTGAGTCCTCCATTGCCAGTAAGTCTGTTAAACGAAGGAATGCAAGAAAGGAACAAGCATGCAAATCATACACCGATGTGGCATTTTTACTGACACAGAAATGCACCTCATAGTTCTTCATTTTAACTGCACGCCTTCGCCCAGCACCTCCAGCCTTCAGATGAGTATTTCGCAGATGTATAATTCATTCCACAAAGAGCCGGGATTGTAAAAAGGAAAATGCCTTTGCAGAGTATTTTGGTAGGGGAAGGCTTGGTTATGATGCACTTTTGAGCTGTTACTACCAGCAGCAGCACTGAGGGAAAGTGAGGGATTTGGAAAGTAGTTAAAGTGGCTTTACAGGCCGGGTGTAGCACACTGTAACCTGTCTGCTCAGTTCACTGTGAGATCTGCCAGCACAGTATTGTCTGCCACCTCAGCTCTCCAGCACGAGCTCGTCATCCCTTTTTTGAAAATACACTCGACTTCTCCTCTTTGTTACTCACCGCACTCTGTCTCGCTCCACTGAGACCAAGTAATTTAGCTTGGAGAGGAGGAACATGCCTCTAAGGAGGCAGGTGCTAACTAAAGGAAACTAAGTGCTTTAGATATTTCATTAGCCGAGGAGAGAGTGGCTCCTGGAAGCTGTTTTAAAAGAGGCTGCCTGGCTTTGATTTGTTTTGTTTCTTTCTTAAAGGATGTTGCTGTGTTGTTTTTGGAGCATTTAAACAGCCTTTACAGGAGTGACACATTTTCATTTGCATGCAATTACCTAAAGTGTTTGCTTTTCAGTGCTTCCCTATTGAATTCATCAGCATTTTTGCTACAGTGAATAATAGAATACAATATAAAATGTGACTACCGAAAGAGGCCTTTTTGTTGCTTTTGTTATCGCTGGTTACTACTATCTATAAAACTATCATTCTTCTCATCATGTTAATTGCTAAAGAACAATGTTGGGAACAAGTTTGTTAACGTGTTAAAAGTGACAGTTTCAGCCAAAAGCTAGGCGTTGTGGCTTAGCTTTAGCACTGGCGTCATTCTCCTCCTCAGAGTGCTGCCACCAGTGTTGTGGAGTTGTAATTAGCTGTAATTAGCGTGCAGGTGAAGTAGAGCTCATTAGCAGCTGACACACTTGTTATCATACCGGCACAAAACAATGTGAATGCTATTACAATATAATGACTGTCCTGAGTGCTATCATGCTAGCTAACATCACTAACACAACTGTAAATTTATGAATAAGGGACATTTTTGTTGTTGTTCTGTCATATACTAGTACTTCATAGCATTATATCTAACACCTCTAAAGAACATGGGAGTGTGGCAGTTTTTCTCAGCACACCAGGCAGTTTATTTCATATTTACAGCATATACTAGTGAGAGAGCACCAAATCACAGTTAGCATTGTTGACATACAGCAAAGAATGATCTGCATTAATCCTGAATTAGTGGATATCATCTGAACAGCTAAAATAGTTCTAATTTAGATTTGCCTGGTTCTTTATTCCCTTGGAAACTTATTTAGTTATTTGAGCTGATTTTATATACATGTATGTGTAAAACAGCTAATGGCAGCAGCAAGCTATTAAGATACAGTCACAGTAAAAATAGTAATTTCAGTTCTAAAGTTTTACATATCAGGACATGATAAAAAAGGAGGGTTCTAAATGATGTAAAAACAATCTCAGATGAACGACACACATTACACACGACACAGTGTCTAAACCAAACTGTAGAAGCGGTGTGTAAAAACTAAGTACACCCTTACTGCGTCCATAGGAATTAAGAGGGTAAGTACGTGAACTTGATTAACTGATCATCAGTAAGTGTGAGAACCTCTATAAAAGCAGACGTTTTGGCAGTTTGCTGGTCTGGAGCGTTCAGGTGTGTGTTAACACAATGCCAAAGAGGAAATACATCAGCAATGATATTAAAGAAGCAATTGTTAAGAGTTGCCAGGAGAATGCCTCTTCTCTCTAAAAAGAACATGGCAGCACAGCTTAGGTTTGCAAAATTGCATCTGAACAAACTGCAAGACTTTTGGAAAAATGACCTTTGGACAGACCAGACCAAAGTGGAGATGCCCTGTGGCGGGACCTTAAGAGAGCTGTGCATAAATAAATGCCCGCAAACCTCAGTGAACTGAAGCAACGCTGTAAAGAAAAGTGGGCCAAAATTCCTCCAGAACAATATGAGAGACTGATAAAGTCACACAGAAAACAATTACTCAATTTAAAGGTATTGCTGCTAAAAGTGGTTCTACAAACTATTGAATCGTGGGGTGTACTTAGTTTTTGGCACACTGCTTCTGTATTTTGGGTTAGTTTTTTGTTAAGTAAATAATGCCATGGTGTAATGTGTCATGTGTTGTTGTTTATCTGAGGTTGTATTTAAATGATTTTAGTACCCGGTGAGGACCAGATGATTTTTTTTTTATTATAATTATGTCCTGATATGTTAAAACCTTAGAATTGGAAGAGGGTGTATTTTCTTTTTACCATGAGTGCATATTAGCCAGCTTAATGGCTGTAGCTTTAGTATATATATGAAAATAAATTCCTGGTGCTTAGGCTTGAAGTGGGTCAGTTTAAGCCAGACAGGCCACCAGGTTTGTAATACAGTGGTGGAAACCATGTTTCTGAAAGGAAAACCAATTGTAGCAAAGTTCCAGGTTAGGTCAACTTTGCAAATTTGGAATGGAAAACAAAGGCTGATTTCCTGCTTGATTTGCTAAATTTAACAAGGAAATTGGGAACTTTTCAGGTGTGTCCTTACCTCCAGAGTTGAAACTCTTTCAAAAACCTGGCTACACTGTTGGCTTGTTAACCTGTCAGACCACTTGTGTTTCCAGCCCTCTTTGATTTGATAATGGATATTTTCTATGTAGTCAAATGACAGGATCATAGATGTGTGTGTGTCATGTTTATTATCAGATCTGTGGGCTTAGAAGGCAAAGTCGTACAACAACTTGGCATACCGATTTTGGAGATCTTTGTTGTGTTGTTTCATGCCAGCTTGAACCTGGTGCGCTGAGTTTTAGATGGATAAAAGTAATCCTGTACACAATACATTTAAATAAGTGGATTACAAATTTAGTTTTCAAAGATGATAAAAAATAAGTCAGATGTCTCAGCATCGCTTCATGATTGTTTGCTGAATTTGAAAAGCGATAATGGTAAAGTATTAGATTCTTCCAGAGTATCTATGTCATGTGTATTAGGTAGGGCTTACTTATCTCTCCTTGTGTATTAGATCTCTCTCTCTCTCTCCTTTTAGTACTCCAGCTGCATTTCTGCATTTTCTTCTTCCTGCATCCTGTCTCTAACACTCTCATCACATTCTCTGAGTCAAGGAGAAAGCAAATTGTGGGGGAGACTTTGTCATTTGTATGCAAAGAGACAGCCTCAGCCAACTCCCAAATATGAGAGCCATCCAGAGCAATTTGGCCATGATTGGGAGAAATGTGAGTAATCTTTCACCCCATGCATCCTGCATGATGGATGGCATTTTCCTTTGACAGAGAGAGGCACACAGCAAAGCTAGTGTGGGGTTAGAAGCGAGCGTTTGTGTGTTTAGAGGTGGTGTGCGCCGGGCACGTGTAGCTGCATGCATTCATGCATATCGATGTCTGCTCTGTGGATACACTGCGCAATGGTTTCTGCTGTGTTTGTGTTCTTGCTTCAGCAATCCGACATGCCGATTTGGAAGGGCAACGCAGGAATTATTGATACAGAGGCTAGATGTGGTCATGCGATATGAAAACTCAAAACAGCGTGTGTTTCTGTGCAGGCAGACATCTTTGCATGAGATTATATTCAGTATCAACTGTCAGACCCCGACTGCACATACTGGATGCTCGAGCTGTGTTTGTGAGTTTAGCAATTCGGGCTTCTGCTGCCTCAGTCAGCAGTCCAAGAGTTCAGTTTTGTGGTCTTGGTTTATGAAGCCTACCACAAATTAGTTTGAGGCTTGCAAAGTTTTCCATCGCCGTATGGTTTCGATTTAGCAGAGTATTTAATTACCCCGATCATATAAATGATTACAGCTGGAGTTGAGTTAATTGGAATGCACTGCTGCTAATTAAGACTTAAAGCTGGTCTTTTAAGACATGCCTTGCCCATACAATATCTGGAGAGCAAACGGAAGTGTAATTTATTCTTGAAATCTGCATGTCAAAACTCATAAACATATTTAAATCAAATACAAATTCATGTAGTGCATAGTGAAACTTTTTTTTGGCACTTTGGATGGTGTATGTCCATTGTAATTGAAGGAACAGTGTCTCTTATATATTTTAAATTGGACAAATGTGGAGTATTATAGAAAATAATAAAAATATAGAAAATAACTGGTTATTATTCATTGTTGATTACTTGATGTATTAATCTGGTTTTTGGTCTTTTTACAGTAACAAAAATACAACCTACAATATGAATATTTGTATATGTTCAACAGCAGTATTGGGGCCAAGGCCAATTTTTAGAGAATAAATAAAAAAAAAATTCTGATATTAGTAAAGCAGTCGATGCTCATTTTTATTTCCATCCAAACCACTCTCAAATGACTGTGCATACTGGAGTATATTAGAAGCTCTCTGGCTGTGGCAGACTTGTGATGTGCTAGCTTTAAAACCTGGCAGAGTTTGTACTGGACGTTTCTTTTTTTTGAAGGAGTTCCACGTGAGACTTTGATGGCTGTAGTTGTTAGTGGCTTTCCAAGTTTCTCTTCTTTCTGCAGCAGCATCTAATCTCACCACACACATTTAACAGGTCCAATGCTTTTTCATTAGTAGTACGGCGTTCTTGAAAATTTGTTAGCAAACAGCTAACCGCCATTAAAGTAGCACATTACATTCTACCAGGATAAAAACAAGGGCACATATATATCTTAAGACAAAAATTAGTCACATAAACTTAAATCATGACCATACAATACCAGGTATGCTAGCTCCAATGCCAGTATATTAATATTATTGGCACACATACTTTGTTTTAAGTTTAGAAAAGAAACTTTATTATCTTACAGATACATTGTTTTTTTTTCTTTTATATAAAATAATGCAGAAAAAAAGCATACAAGTTTCTTTAACAGGAAGAAACATCCAGCAGAACCAGGCTCAGGGAGGGCCAGCCATTTGCCACGACCACTTGGGGGTGAGGGGAAAGAAAAAGAGTAGAGGTCAGGACAAAAGACACACCCAGTAATTGTGTCTTAGGATGGATTTTCTAGCAGACACCGTTGCTTAAAATACACTCAACACTGTCTACATCATATGTATGCATCACAGAGTCGAGCGGTCGTTTCACAGCAGTGCTAACTACTTTATGAAATACAGTAACACCATCTTTCTCCCATTTTAGTATAAGTTGCCCAGTATTCTTCTAGGCATGTTTTTTTTTTTTTCTGTGTTAGGTTTAATATTACAAAAAATAAAAGGTGACCTGTCGATATCTGTCAAAATGTACTGTTGAGCAAAACTCCTTTTTTGACCTGACTTCTAATTGAAAGAGAGAAAACCTTCTCAAAATATCTTTGATGCATTTCTTACACAAACATTCAAACTGGTCTCCGAGTTGGACTGGACTAGTGTTTATACAGTGTCTTTTGTAATCTTACCGACAGCTCAAAGCTCTTTAGTTAGTGAGATGTACTACACTCTTACCTTTATCCCAGACTGCAGCTCCCCCATTTTTCCTGGTTAGTGCTTTGCTACTTGTGCGGCCTATTTAGATTGCCTTTCCCTTGTGGCAACTTGCTCCTTAATCCATCCATTGTAAACCCTTCACAGCATCTCATTTACTGAGTTACAATCCCAGTCAGGACAGCAGAGTCGCTTTGTATCCTGTGGGAAGAAAACCTCCAAGAACCATTTCTTGAAAGAACAAATTGGTCTTGACTTCTTTTTCATAATAATTTAAAAATTCCCCACTCGGATTCTTTTTTATTATTATTCGAAAACAGTTATTAAGGAATAAAGGCATGGCTGGGATTTACATTTCCATTAACATGTAAATAAATAGTTTCTCTGCCTCTCTCTCTGCTAATCTCTCCCCTCTGGGCCTTATCTGTATGTTTGTGTCTGTGTATTGGTGATAGAGCTGATACGTGAGCATTTAAGAAAAACAAAATGAATGCTGAGCACAGACAGACAGGAATAGGGGTAATAGAGGTTGGGGGTGTTTTTTTTTTTTTCCCCATCTGGCTGATTGAGAGATGTGATCTTTTCTCTCTCCTGACACCCTTATTTAACAGCTGCCTCACCAGTCGTGGCAGCGCTACGCAAATGCTAACCACCGTGGAATTATTCACCTAGCAGGACACGCCTGACTCTGTGCGTATGCTAATGTGGTGGAATTGTACCTGTCTGCAGCCAGACAGGCGAATTTGCAGCAAGACAGGCTTCGGAGGGAAGAGAGGAGCAGCAGGCAGTCTCCGGCGAGGTCTCTGCGGAGAATTCGGCCGAGTTAAATATGTAATGAAAAGCTTCACCGGGCCACTGAGCAATTGACCTTGGCTTGGCTGCCGTGGAGACGGACGTGCTTACAGTACATACGTCACCTCCACCCCCGTGAGCTTTTTACGTCCCTCAGCTGCCTGGGAGGAGAGAAAATGAGGCTATGCATTCATTCAGACATTAACAATGATGATAAGAGCATAGAGGTGGAACAGCATGGCACAAAGCTTATAGAATTTATTATTTTTACTGCTGCAAACCCTTGCATCAACATAGTGCACGTGGCACACTGAGCTGAGTGTGTGCGTGTGTTTGCGTTTGTGAGCATGCTGTGGCCAAGATGCTCATAGAATATAGGGTGAGAGATTTTAAGAGATGAGAGAAGCGACAGTGGGGGAGAGATGAGAGCGAGGGCAGAGAGCAGGAGACGAGGGAGGAGAGGAAGGAGAGGGGCTCCATTTGCCTGTGATGCTAAAAATAAAACTTGCAGATTTTTGAGTGCGCACTAGAGCAGACATTCATCTAGGGCACAATTATATATGCTCCATACCGCTGTCTGTGCACACGCACGCAGGCGAGATGGCATCGACTGTTCGGTGCACAGCACACACACACACACACACACACACACGCACACGCACACACACACACACACACTCTCTCTCTCTCTCTTACACGCTGTTACTTCTGAATTGGTATTCATAGAGTGTGGATCTGAAAAATGTCTCCTCGAGGCTTCAGTAGGGGGGTGGGTCTGTAGTGTGTGTGTGTGTGTGTGGGTGTGTGTGTGTGTGTGGTGAGAGAGAGAGAGGTAAGGCAGGGAAAATCAATATT
>VUQI01008169.1:1369-12150 GCA_015106735.1 Paratilapia polleni | reverse complement strand
GTGCAGGTTGAGGAGGATCAGGGCAATTACGAGGTTGATGTGGACCTTCATAGAAACATCTTCTCCGACTTTCCTGTCAGACAGATGAGAAGCAATGCATAGTAAATTATAACATATAAGAATGTCACTCCATATCAAACGAGGGAAGAAAGGATGGAGGAAGGAGATTAAATAAGTAAGGATGGCATTTGCTGTAAGAAGAAGAGGGATCATGGGATAAGTGAGGAAGATTTAATTTCCTTTTAAAGTAACTGAAAGAAAGAAAGGAAAATAGCTAATCAGTTGACAAAAGTTTTAAGAAAGGACAGGAAAAAAACAGTCAAACAAGACAAGAGTATGAGAGAGGAGGCTGAAGGGTTGGTGGGAGCAAGGACAGGAGAGGACTGATTACCTATTTGTTATGAAGAGCAAAACAGTGATGACCAGGGCAACTAGAGAAAGACTACAGCCAATCAGAATAATGTATGCTAAAATCTCCTGGTCTTTAGGTGAGACGGTAGCAGTCACCTGTGAAGAGTAGAGTGGAGAAAATGCACTTTCACATCATCTTGCAGGTATTTGTAGTGGAGTGAAAGTAGAAAAAAAGGTGGTATTTTGAATTGTGACAATACCACCAATTCTTGGCCATTTTCTTAGCCTCCTGTCTAATTCAGGGTTGTAGGGGGGACTGGAGCCTGTTCCAGCTGTCATAGGGTGAAAGGCAATGGATCAAGGGTCACCAGTCAGAGGGAAGCTAGAGCACAGTGAGAACATGCAAACTCTATACAGAAAGGCTGCAGCCGGCACAGGACCTTCTTACTGTGAGGCCACAGTGCAACCACTGTCGCACTGGATGACACTACACTAAACCTTAGCTCACTACATCATTAGGAACACATTCTTATTAACAATGGTAAAATGTGAAAAGGGGTAAGGCTAAAAAGAAATGTAAACAGTTAAAGAACAGCAGAACAAAAACATTTTTGTACACTGTATTCATTCATCTGGCTGCAAGTTTGCCTGCATGCTGTCAAATGTAATTCTGTTGTCATCACTCTGGCCCAATCATTTTCTTGCCCATGCTCTGTGAGCTAATCAACCTCTGTTCCCTGTGCTTTAAATCTCTTCTGTCATTCTGCCTTTCAGACTCTCATTCATGTGACTCACCTCCTCCCCATCTCCACCTCATCCTGGTCAGATAGAGATCCTGGTCAAATTCTCCACCTGGTTCATCTCTGCCACCACCAGCATCTAGATGCCGGGGGCTACTTCCTACCATTCTTGGGCTGCGCTTGGCTATGTAGCTTCATCTGAGTCCAATTGCCAAATAGTTTATTACTCAAACTCTCTAAACTCAAACAATCTAACATAAAATTAGCGTACGTATCTGGCAATGTAAAAACAAAACCAGAGTGCCACACACAAACAGTAAACATGAAAATCAATACAAAATGGCAGCAGTGAGAGAACAGGAATAGGGGAATTACTTGGGAAAATAGTATGTGGACACATAATTAGGAGATATTAGTGGGAAACAGTCGCACTGGTCAAATACAGTCTTGTTTTTCCAGTTTTAATGGTTTTAGCAAATCATTCCTATTTTTAGCTGCAGCAGCTTCAAATGACGATAAACGACAAACTTTCAACTAAATAAGAACAAGAGCTGCAACAGTATTGTAAACAGGAGATGTAATTTGCAACTGGTGACAAATAAGATGCAGACAAACCAAGAAAGCTTATGTAAGTGAGCATGAACTAATGGATATTAAAACAGATGTATAAGGATTCTCGGTTAACAGAGAAATAAAGAGTGCAGTGATGAGCTTTGCAACAACCAGATAGCTGATTTTAAACTGTGCCTTTGCCTTGCCCTTATAGCTGACCTACATGACACGTCCCCATAGTCTAACTAGGGAAGAATGGTAATTTGAACAAGAACCAGCTTAGCAAAGCAGGTGAAGGTGCAAGGCACTGTGTGTAAGAAACCAACTTTACCAGTTTAGAGTACAGCTTGCTTATAAGATATTAGAAGGAAAGACAATTCGGTAGCTAGAATTTTGTTTCTTTACAATTGGCTTTTAAAGTCATACACATAAACTAATCTTTAATATCAGCTCCCCTTCTACTGTCCTTAACATTGAATTGTTCCTTGTTAATTAGTAAAACTAACCCCACTGTATAACAAATAGAATGTATTACACTGTAAAGGCAGTTTAAAATTTACAGTATACTGTTTTGTAATGACTACTTCTGATTATTTCAAAGACATTAATAAGCTTCTTGGTAATACTAAAATTTTTAATGTATTGGATTTTTATGTTGTGCTGCTGATTGTATTTAAAGTTACTATGTGGAGATTTGTTTTTACTTTGGTGGCATCTAGTGGTAGCATCAAGAATGACACTGGCAGGAAATGCACACCCAGCATGTCTACAGTGTCATGAAAAAGTATTTGTTCCCTTTCTGATTTCTTAGTTTTTTGCATATTTGTCACACTTAAATATTTCAGATCATCAAACAAATTATATTATACAAATGCAGTTTTTAAGGGATGATTTCATTTATTAAGGTAAAAAAAAAAAAAGCTATCCAAACCTACCTGGCCCCATGTGAAAAAGTAACCCTGACTTGCTGTAATTGATGGAACCTTGAATTCTGCTCTCTACCAGAAAATCCTGAAGGAGAATGTCTGCTCATCAGTTTGTGCCCTGAAGCTGAAGTGCACTTACACTAAAAAAAAAACAAAATAAAGGTTTTGGAGTGGCCTAGTTATAGTCCGAATTTAAATCTGATTAAGATATTTTGGCATGACCTTAACCAGGCTAGTCATGCTCCAAAACCCTCCAGTGTGTCCTCCACAGGGATGTGAAAGACTCATTGCCAGTTATCACAAATGCTTGATTGCAGTTCTTGCTGCCAAGGGTGGCACAACCAGTTATTAGGTTTAGGGGGGCGTTACTTTTTCACATAGGGTCAGGTAGGTTTGGAAAGCTTTTTCCCCTTAATAAATGAAATCCTCATTTCAAAACTGCATTTTGTATTTACTCAGGTTATCTTTGTCTAACATTAAAATTTGTTTGATGATCTGAAAAATGTAAGTGTGACAAATATGGAAAAAAAGAAGAAATCGGGATATTCAAAATGTGGCTGTGCAGCTTTGTGGGATGTGGTTTGAAGTTTTCTTGATAACTACTCCTCAAGAATGAAGTTATTTGTCGACCAAAATAAAAAAAAAAAGGAGAAAGAAAAATGTGTCCAGCTATCTTAGTGAGAACCAGTTTAAATTTTACATATGACACTGATATAATTTTAACATCCTTTAATGAACATGCGAACTACATACACCCTCACTAGAAAACCATCTCTATTTAGAGTAACATATCTGTTATAACGTGAATAATTATAATTGCAATTTCAAGGTTAGCAAATACAGTTTCTAAAAGAAATTGTCTTCTTGATCAGGTTTACTCTAGTGTCAGATTTTCTTGAGTTGTATCATTCCAGTGATGTAGTACTAAGATGAAGGAGGGTTTTATTGATTTAGAGGCCTGCTCTAGTAAATCAACCTGCAACCATTGTTTATCTGTTAGAAATATGGCTGTGGCTGAAGTTTTACAGCACAAAGTTTAGTTTGTGCAAATAGGAATGAGAGACTCATACGGCAGTATACCAAACTTGTCTGCATGTGCCATTGGAGCTCTTCATACTATCTGGCTTCAGATAGTACTTTACTCATGGCAACATTAGCGAGTTGATTAGCCAGTCAGCTCCTATGGTGACTATAAAGTAATTTCCCCTCATTAGCAGGTAAGTTAGCTAGCTAACATCAACCAGAAGAAAGCCAGTTTTATATAATGAAGTTTGTCTGACCAAACAGGAATTAGACTGATTGCAAATCAGGGTTATTCCACCAAATATTGATTTCTGAACACTTCCTAAGTTAAAACATTAGTAATGTGTTGTTTAAAAATGAATATGAACTTGGTTTTTTTGCATTATTTGAGGTCTGAAAACACTGGACCTCTTTTGGTATTTTGACCATTTTCCATTTTCTACAAATAAATGCTCTAAATGAAAATATTTGTATTTGGAATTTGGGAGTTATGTTGTCAGTAGTTTATTGAATAAAACAAAAATGTTCATTTTACTCAAACATATACCTATAAATAGCAAAATCAGAGAAACTGATCATTTTGCAGTGGTCTCTTATTTTTTTCCAGAGCTGTATGTCCATCATTGTAAATGCTGTCACAGTCACTAGAATGACATTTAACTAAACACTTAAAGGATATTCTTGAGAGGTGCCTTAAAAAGGTGTTTGTCTGTAATCTGAGGAACAGTGCCACATCGTTAACACAATATCTATTATATCTACACACAATCTCTAAGAAAATGCCATGAAGATGCTGTGAATGTTTGCAGTTGACCAGCAATACACAAGGACTGACTTTTAGTTACCTGGTTTTTCCTACTTTGTTTAGAGCAAAATGGCATGCAGATAAACAAATGAACAAATTACTGTGACTGTTATGACTTACTTATTTCAGATGATTTTCACTCAGCTTCTTTCAAAATAGCTTCTAACGGGTTCCTTCCATAACAGGATGGCTTCTAGAGGGTAAGGCCATTATGCAGTCCAGCAGCCTTTCTGCTTTGATTCAGCAGGGACTGCTAGGGGAGCCTTTTAGTGCTTCCGGCCTCCTCTGAAAGACATGGGCACAAACCCACACACATTCATTCACATGTTTCACAGTCTTCCATATTTTGATCATTTTGACTCTCCCCTCCTGCTGGCAGACACTGTACAAGCTGTAAACATGTTCACGTGTTGTAATCTAATGGTTGATGGGCACATTAGGTAAATCATTTATGATTTCAGTGATAAATCCACTGATTTGTGGACACAGATGAGATTGTTGATCTAAAACTTTAGGGAATTTTTTTATCTTGGTCTGAAAAAAAAGAGAATATATGCTTACTATATTTTAGGGTGAACAGATCCTGAACTTTTTTTTTAATGAGAAGATCAACTTGATTTGTACCACTGGATGGTGCAGCTGACGAGCTACTGCAAATGTGACAAAAAAACACTTCCTTTTATAAAAATGTAATTTGTATGGTGGAACCATTAAAATCTCGAGTTCACTTGTGTGGATTTTCACAAGTGTCACCTTTAAAATGTTATCATTTTAAATATCAAATATAAAATTTAACATGTAGTGCAAAGTTGTTCCCTTTGCTGCTCAGTTCATTTACTTCTAGGCTGGACTTTTGGAGGTCTGGGAACAAAATGGCCATTTGCACAACCAGAGCTTCACACCTGGACACCTTCACAATATTTCATTAAAAACCATAGTGAATAATTGATTAGGAACAAAACAGACAAAAGATTTTGTTCAAAGAAACAACTCCTAACAGTTCTAAGCAATGCCTGTAGACACAGTTACAAGTGAAAGTATTTCTAATTACGTCTCAGTTATTCATTACATAAATTTGGATTACACACTGAGTTTGTAAATAATCCGATTCCATAACTGAAGACAGCTTGTGTGTCATATAATCCCCTGAAATATTTATATGGGATAATTTGTTTTTTGAAAATATGAAAAGACAAATCTACATATTAAGGCTTTTGCAATTTTGTCACATGACAGCAGCTGTCAATAATCCTTAGCTAACATGTGAAACGTCTTTCCAGATCTCTAACTTGAACTGTTTCAGATGCTTTTTCATTCTGAGCTCTCTCGTCTCAGGGCTAAGGCCGTCTGCCTGTGCCCTCAGTGCAGCTGCCTCTTCAAAGTACTTCTGCTTCTCGTCTTCCCCTTCCCCTCCTCATATCATCCATTGTGCCTGAGTAAATAAAAAACACCTGCCTGTCTTTTATAAAAAAGATTCATACAAAGGTAATCTATGGAAACACACCAGTTTACACTTCTTTGTACTTCAGAGAAATGCATTTCTTTGTAACAACTCTGTAAAAAAAAATAAATAAATAAATAAATAAATGTAAATTATTCTTTTCAAGTGACACGGCAGTCTCACACTGATGAATGGGAGTTGTGTCAGTGAAGAAAATGCCAGATACTATCCTGAAAATCACAATCCTTATGAAGCCTTAATATAAGCAAAACCACCATGTACAACAAGAAACCTTTTAGTATCATTAAAAGCACACATTAAGTATTGTGGCTCAATGTCCGTACAAAAAAGATCGGATGCTCTCGTGTGCAGTTTTGGCTTTGAGGGCTGGGGATGAGAAGAAGCTTTCAAGGACCTTAGTTTAGTTTCCAATCCAGTTCCAAAAGAGTGAAAGCAAAAATGAGACTAATGTATTAATTGGACATGTTGATTGTTGGTGCAGCACAAAAGTAAACCTTACTTCTATGATACAGGTTTCCAAAGCAGTAGCTGGTGCAACTGGAGGTATTAAGGATGAACAAACATGTCATTCCTTCCTTGAGAAAAGATTTTTGTTTCCCTTTGCTCCTCCCGAATTTGTGTTCAGCTGCGTAGTCCACCGCAAGTCAGTTTAAGGGTGATCTGGAGTCTTCCTATATTCCTGTGGGTGATCGTCCATGTGAATAGATGATAATGACCATATTAACTGTCTAGTAGGTGTGTTTGTTGCACTTTGTGTGTTATGGCTCAGTCACACTAGAGTAAAAATAGGATGGCAACTTCCTTGTGACTAGGAAAAATTGGTGATTGTCTGGTGATTGCATTGAATGTTTTTCCTGTCAGAGACCGATTGCAATTAGTTGCGGCGAGCACTTCCGATCACAAGGTGAGTGCACAGGTCACCTGGTGGAAGGCAACCTGTCTCCAAACAATCTCGGTCCAGCTCAGACTGCAATCACTCTCAGAGAGATTGGTAAAGGTTTGCAAATAATAATTACAAACAAAAATTTGTGTCATATATGTCTAATAGACTCCAATTTGTTCATGTAAATGGGGAGTCTTCTTTACACTCTAAAGTTAATTATGGAGTTCCTCAGGGTTCTGTGCTGGGACCAATTCTATTTACATTATATATATATGCTTCTCTTAGGCAGTGCTATTAGAAAACATAGCATACATTTTCATTGCTATGCAGATGATTCCCAGCTTTATCTATCCATGAAGCCAGATGACACACACCAATTAGTTAAACTACAGGCATGTCTTAAAGATATAAAGGCCTGATGACCTCTAATTTCCTACTTCTAAATTCAGATAAAACTGAGGTTATTGTACTTGGCCATACTGTGGATGGCATTACCTTGGCCTCCAGTAACACTGTGAGGAATCTTGGAGTCATTTTAGATTAGGATATGTCTTTCAACGCGCATATTAAACAAATATGTAGCTTTCTTGCGCAATATCTCTAAAATTAGAAACATCCTGTCCTGTCTCCCTCTGCTCTCTCCTGTTTCCCCTCACCCCCAACCAGCCGCAGCAGATGGCTGCCCCTCCCTGAGCCTGGTTCTGCCAGAGGTTTCTTCCTGTTAAAAGGGAGTTTTTCCTCCCCACTGTTGCCAAATGCTTGCTCATAGGGGGTTGTTTGACTGTTGGGCTTTTCTGTCTAATATTGTAGGGTCTTTACCCCACAGTATAAAGCGCCTTGAGGCAACTGTTTTTTGTGATTTGGTGCTATATAAATAAAACTGAATTGAATTACTGTCTAATTTATAAACACAGATTGCCAACGCATTGCATCAGTCTGAGTCAGTCTGCACTGATTAGTGCAACTCATCTGCCATGCATCTCTTTGCAATAGGGGACTCAACTCAACTGGTTGCCAACTGTTTGTATTCTGTTTATATTCCTGTATAAAACTACCTATATCAGGCATGTCTTACCCAAACTGTAAATTTTGAAAAAAAAATGTGTGCATGCATGAAACATTTTGTCAGTTTTTAAATGTTTTTGTTTTTTTGTTTGTTTTGTTTTGTTTGCTTTTTTATTTATTTTGCAAGTTCAGAAATTCAAGATTTATTTTTGTTGCCTCAGGGAAATGTTGTGTAATAATGGGTACTTTTGAAACATGCCTTTGCCAGCACTGTGTCTGAATCTTATCATATATTATCACATGCATCTGCACAGAGAATCACAGCAAGAAGAGCCTGGTATCAAAATGTAGGTAAAAACATAACCTTTCATATTTTATAGCTTTTTTTTGACCAGTTAACTATCCCATGGTGATATGGCCATTGAAAATTTACCCAAAATGCACTTCTTGGAGTGTTGTCCACTCCAAGAAGCAATATATCAAACTATGATATATCCTATGATGATGATACTCAAAGTTGGTTAGAGAGAAAAAACCAAAAAACTAAAATTTGGCTTTAGAATAAACATGTCGACCCACCCCTGTGTACTTTAAGGGCCTTTATTGTTAATATTGACAATGTTAACAGAATATGTATCCACATTATTAAACTGTCACTAAGTCTTTAGTGAATTCGCAATATGTTTTAATATAAAATAGATCTCAAATCCGTATTACAATAAAGCATAACACTGTTGGTATAATCAACATAACAAACTCTGATCTGTAATACAGAAAAGGGCCATTTTCTTTAGTTATCACTCTGACCTCTGAGCAATCCAGTGGAAGTAGGTGCAGAAGATATACTTGATCTATTGTCTCTCTTCCAGTCACCCTGGGCTCTCTTTACTACATCATTCTTTTCAGTTTCACTCTCAGAAGTGCCCCCAAAATGGAAAAGGTTAAAATACATAACCATCACATGTTAGATACTCTGAGGAAAATAAACCATTCACCACAAAGATTTTATATTATATGTACACCATGGTACAGTAAATATAATAATACATTCATATACATTCTTTAGCCTCAGTTGCTGCCTGATCTGATACATTGTTGTATACATATAAACATGATCTGAAGAAGAAATAATGTTTGTAGGTTTGTTTTACATTATAAATTCCAACAATGCACTCATGGGCACTTCTTGGGGTATTGTTATTGGTGTTTAAGCTAGCTGCTTGTGCTACGTGTTTCACTGCTTATCTTAGTAGCTGTGGTTTTGGCCTTTCTCAGTGACATCACAAACCACAGGAAGATGAAGAAACCTGCAAGGTACAAAGGTGAGAGAGCGAGTGAAGCAAAGGTTTAGACTGTGTACATGAGATGCAAGGAGCATACACATCATACAAATGAAACTGTTAATTCAGCTGTGTGAGGTTACTGTTTATCTGCGCACAGGACAAAACCTGCTGCAAGTAGACACATGTACTTTAATAACATGCACTGTTCATTCTTGACTTAACTGATTTTAAGATTTTTTTCTGTGGGAATCAAAATTATATTGTCAAATCTAGAGCTTCTATTTCTTCATTGCAGACTAAATATACCCAAACTATCACTATCATGACACTATCTTTGACTGCACATACAATTTTTTTTCAATCCTGAAAATCAAAGCTCATCAAAATCAAAGCTATGCAGTTCACTGTATATCAGTCATTTTTAACCCTGTCAGTTAAATTTGCAGTAGCATCAGCACAAAGCTGTGCTGAACACATTGAAACAGGTATTACAGACCTTGAAGTGAGTTCAGGATGCAGAAGAGATAGAGGCCAGGAGTGGTCAGGTAGCCAAAAGAGAAGAAGATCAGGCCCCAGGTAATGCCAAGGAGAGTGATGACTCCCAGCAGGGTGCAAATGTCTTTCTTGGTTCTGTCACTGTTATTCTGCCCAAACTAAGTTGGCAAATATAAAATGACACAGCAGATCATATTAAATCTGAAACAGTTAGAAACTTTGAAATGTGTTTGAAAAGTAAACACTAAATCTAAGTTTGTATTTTTTTGTCCACAATAGAAATACTTTGTTGTAAACACTAACAGCCAACCCATCATACAGTATGTGTATCCTTTAAAAGGAAGATGTAAACATTTAAATTAAAATAAGCCATAATGCTGATAGTCTATATTTTTCTTATTGCCATCATATAACTACCATTTGTTGGTAAGGCAAGTTCATTGTTGGTTTTGAAGTTTTCATGAGATATACTGTTGAGGGAGAAAACTTTTGACCCATACCTCTTTTCTATGAAGGAGAATCAAAACACGTCTGACTGTCACTCCAAACATGATCATGTTAAAGAGGAACACTAAGCTGAGCGGTCCTACTGTAGTCGCCATCTTCACGTTGTCATTGGTTATATAGCATCTACAAAGAAAGGAAACCAAGTATGAATTAGTCTGTCAAAAATTTTCGGTATTAGAAATTCATGTTGTAACAGTATATCTGGAACTACTCAGACTCAGTGTCTCAATTTTAGTAAATTAGATTCCTGTGATCTGCATTCACTCATCTGCCTGCTAGTCTATTCTTTACATCACTTTGGCTTTCCCAAGCTGTCAAACTCAGTTCTGTTGTCATCACTCTGGCCCAGTCATTTTCTTGCCCACCTTCTGCAAGACAATCAGCCTCTGTTCCCTGTGCTTTAAATCTCAATCTCTATCCATCTGCCTTTCAGACTCTCAATCAGTTGACCTGCCTCCTCCCCATCTCCACCTCATCCTGGTCAGTTAGAGATCATCATCCAGGTCTCCAACTGCTTCATCTCTGCCACCACCAGCATCTAGACTATTCTACATTTTACATATTAGCAAATTTGCCACTTACATTGCAGTGTCATTTGAGTTAGACATGTCCAGAGGTACACGTCCATAAAAGTCTTTGTCTATGATCACCACCACTGACACAATGACTGCAGGGACACCTGAAACACAAGAACTAATCAGTCAATCACAAGTCTGCAGACTCATAATGACAAATTCCTGAGTGAAGCA
>VUQI01008164.1:9102-23750 GCA_015106735.1 Paratilapia polleni | reverse complement strand
ATAGGGAACAGCTGGGCACACAGGTGGAACTGATCAGGGATGACGAGATAAGGGAAGCCAAGCTAAACATATGGCACGAGAACAACAGATACCAAAATAAAACTGGAAGTAAGACAACTAAACAGAGAGAAGACATAAACTTGACACAGGGAGGACAGGGGCAGGGGAACACTGAAAGACAAACAAAGACGAGACAGAAGGAGGGACAGAATGGAAACACCAAGGGAACTAACTAAAGGATAATATTAACCATATGAGCAACAGAAGGCTAAACTAACAAGGCTAAAAAATAAACAAGGTTTCAACACTCCGACATAAAAGGGATTCACTAAATACAAAGGTCACTAAGGAGGTAAAGAGTATAGTAACATCCTATATTGGGCGGCTGTGGCTCAGGAGGTAGAGCGAGTCGTCTACTAATCGGAAGGTCAGTGGTTCGATCCCTGGCTCCCCTAGTCTGCATGCCGAAGTATCCTTGGGCAAGATACTGAACCCCACGTTGCCCCCGATGCATTCATCGGAGTGTGAGTGTGTGTGACTGGGTGAATGTGGCCTGTAGTGTAAAGCGCTTTGAGTACACAGAAACTGAGTAGAAAAGTGCTATATAAGTACCAGTCCATTTACCATTTATAAATAAAGAAACAAGGGATAATACTTAAATATAAATCCTTCTCAAAACCAAAAGGAATAAATACAAACTCAAAACCCATGACATCACTAAGCTCCTAAGCACGACCCATTCTTTCACAAATGTTTGTAGAAGCAGTCTGCATGCCTAGGTGCTTGATTTTATACACCTGTGGCCATGGAAGTGATTGGAACACCTGAATTTAATGATTTGGATGGTGAGTGAGTACTTTTGGCAATATAGTGTATGGAGCAACAGATTGCAGTTGTTTCACTTAAGAAACGCAGAGAGTATTTTAAAGGAATTCAAATGGGGTATTTTCTCTTCATCAAGAAATTTCATAAAGAAATGCATTACAAAAAAAGCCTCATATTTAGAATTGATGCATAAATTGCCCACCTCACAGCATCACAACACTTCAGTAAGTATTGGTAAGTCTGATATTCTACAGTGTGATTAGCCTTGGCTGTCATGAATATCAGATTATGTTGTGGACTGTCAGAAAACTCTCAATAATCACTCAATAATCCCAGTGCACCTTTAAAGCTGCCAGCACATTTCCAAGTCTCTAGTACACACCTTCTTTCCTCTAAAAAAAAGTGTTTAACTCATTTTTTTTTCTCAGTGGAGTGAATCAAAATGCTAGCGTTTGCTTATTCTCTCCTCCTCTTTCTCAATCAGCAAATTTTCCCTTTGATCTTTTATTCATATGATTAAGTCTGTGTATCACCAGACTGTTCATTTTACATTTCAATATATGATGAGACCATCTTTGAAGTAGGGTCTGCTGCAGTGGAGACACTTTGGTGAACTACCGATTTTCTTTTTTTCCCGTCTGTAGTTTTACCAGTTATAGCTGGAATGGAAACACTTTCTGTCTTGTTAATTATCCAATTTAAATTGTTTGACCCTGAGTGTAAACACACACACAAACAATATGCATGTTTTTCATCTTAAATGTATAAAAATACTCAAACGTTCCCAGGCACCCTATTCCCTATATAAGCTAATGCTTGTATCACCGAAATATGTTATCTCTTTCATGAACACTTTTTTTTTTGTATCCATTTAGATTTACTATTCATTGCATTTTCCTTTTTATTGTGGCTTATGTGCTTCATAAAATGTATTTTTCAGCTGCTTATTATAATGCTTTACCCTTGCTCCCTTCCTCTGTTTTTTTCTTTCCTGTGCCAACAACCTCAATTCATCCTCTCTGCCCTCCTTATGCCTGTTTGCCCTTCCTTTCTCTCACTCTCTTATATTCACATCTCTTTTCTATCACTCCCCTTTATGTTTGACACCATTCCTAAATCAATACCGTTAACCCTTGTTCGCTCTCAGTTCCTCATTCCCCCAGTACTATCGCCTCCGCCTCTCTCGTCATATTATTTCAGACTTTTCCTCAGAAGATAAAAGGTTTAAGAGTGTTTAATGTCAGATGTGCGAACAAAGCACATGAGAAGGCTCAGTCAGCCGGGATTTGACTGAAACCTATATAAAACCTAATGAGGAAAAGACAAAATGTAGTAAACTCCCATGTAATAACAAGGCGAAGGTGGTGAGATTGGACAAAGGTGAGACAGGAGGGAGTGTAAGCTATAAGTCATGTAGGGGAAAGACAAAATATTGTCTAATTCATATTTTATGAGGCTTTTCTTCAGCTAAAAATGGATCAAAAATGGTTTTGATGTGTTTGATGTTGCTTTTTATCCATATTTATTCAGACCATGTTCTATGACTCATAGCTCAGAGTGTTGCCCTGAGCTAAGGTACTAGCATTGCACTGATGATGATCTTGCTAGGCATGTCAGTGAAACTGTCAATGCATATTTTTGTCTCTATACCACCATGTAACCTGATACAGGATGAGGCGTGAAGGTTTGTTTTTGTTTAATTGCATGATTCACATTACACCATGCTACTGATTCTGCAGAAACATGCCTTTTTTTTTCCAACCCCAGCCTCTGTCTTTCACTTCCTCTACATCATCTACATCTCTAAGCACTAGAATGGAGCAAAGCTCATCCACACTGGCGGGCTGGCTGAATTTATTAAGACATAAAATTCTGCCCACATGTACACATAAGCATAAATGACTATTTGTTTGGGCTCCATAAGCTCTAATGCTTTAAAAATCTTAGAATGATCTTATTTGAGCTCCCAAATGCCCACCGTCACAGATATAGTAACAGTGATTCCATCTCTATCCCCTCTACCCTCTTACCCACGTGCACACATATCTTCCCTCTACTCCCTTCACCTGCCCCCCTACCTTCCCCTTGCTGCTTGTGTACTGTAGGTAGCACACCCGGAGCAATGGAGCAGCTGAACCCAGCAGTGGATTAGTGGTAGAGTGTGAGAGAGGCCAGATTCAGAAACATTCCTCTAGGGAAGTCAAGTCAGCTAATCCGACCCCAGTGCTTACTCTATCAACGCCCTCACAGCTGCACTTTGCCCCAGCACACACAGACACACACGCACATGCGCGCACACACAAACAAAATATAACCCGGGCGTGAAGATTTCAACTTAGATGTGTATGCCAAGGCCTATACCACCACAGTATGTGTTCATGAAAAAGGACACATACTGAAGGGTATGCGTGTTACATGCACACAAGTGGTTTGACACTTTTATTCAAACATGTGTAGGCATTCATGCATGTACAGAATGCAGGATACACAGGCAAGGTAGAAATCCCCCAACAGGGCCCCCTGTGGGAATGCAAGAGGCCTTTGACCTGTGTGTGACATGGAAACCTTCCCAGGTGTCAGTCTTCATACACGGCTTCTGCTAATCAGAACATTCTGGGTATACTCACAGGTACAACAACCTATTGGCCTCTGAGGGGATATCAGAGTTGGTGTAGTCAATGTAGCAGCCTGACTGGCTTTTCAGTTGGTTGACTGATTATCTGGATAGTTAGTAAATTGGCCTTGGCCTTCTTGTTCCAGTACTCAGTGCACAACAGATGAAGTGCCTTTGAACTTAAACACCTAAATCTTTGCATAAATATGCCTCTGTTTCCACAGAATGCTCAACCATGCTTGCACAGATTTATGCATGTGCAAGAGGGTACATGTTCAATTTGGCATTTATGAACTATTAATACACAGAGGTGAACACACACCCACAGATGCACACAAAAACAACAGGAGGATCAGGCAGGAGGCTGTCTGATTGCTCATCAAGCAGCAAGCGAGAGCTGGCGAGAGGCATCAATACGACTGAAGCCCACTCTCCTGGGTCCACCTGTCGATTACAGTGGCAAAGACAAGCCGCCTGGTGCCTCAGTGCATTCCCAGCAGCCTCTGTTGAGCCTGTAGACACCTGAAGAATTCTGATGCCAGGAGGGAATATGGGACCTTCCACTTCACACTGGCAGATATGCAGTGGTTTTCCTCTGCTGCATAAACCATTGCGATAAACAACTCTACAGAGAAATGGAGCAAGGATACAAATCTATCGCTCATGTGGTAGCGATTCAGTTTGTATAGGGTAGAATGAGATAGATTAATATCTAGCTGTCCACAGAAACATGTAGAAAAAGATTTTCACAAAGCGCTACAATACATTTCATAGAGGCACAATAAACACGGAAAAAAAAATGTAATTCACAAAATACGATGGCGATAAAGTGTTACAGCTATTTACAGCACAGAAATCCCAAATACATCTTCTAGCACTGCAATTATAAATACTGATTTCCCACCATTTGGCCTGCAGAGTTGAATTATGTTTTTACTGTTTATCTGGATGAAGGACAACAATCCCATTGCCCTCTGTTGCCTAATAATTAGAGGAGATTAGAACAGGATCAAGCTGTTTTCCCCATTTACTCTCCCAAGGGACAGAAAGGTAGGAGTGTGAAGTTCATCCTGTCTAACCTTGTACACAGAACATGAAAAAAGATGATTATCATGAGGACAGATTTGAACTTTAGAGCGGAATCCTAGAAAAGGCACAACAATTTCTTTCTTTCTTTCTTTCTTTCTGCTTGTAATCAAGTGTTTGAATGTGTTAAACAGGTATTAATGTATTGATGAAGGAATTATTAGTAAATTAAAGTTTAAATGATAAAAACATAACTCACCTTTCCTAGTGGCCACGCCTAGCAGCAGAAGCTCTGGCTTTAGTTTCAGCACCATGGACAGCTCCTTTATTGTACTGTTACTGAGGAGCGCATTTTTTGGCTTCTTCTCAAATAGTTTTCCTATGAACTTACCCTGCTGACTCCACGATAGTAAATCTTACCAATAGGGCAAAAGACATTGATTTCTATAGAGGTCATTGAAACTACAATTATTTATCGGGCCATATTGAAACCAGAAGTTACGCACAATTGATTTGAACCTTATCTGATATTAATGCGCTATTCAAAGCTGCTGCTCTGAGGCAGTCGAAACTTTAATGTGTTGGATTGTTCAAAACCATAACAATACAGAGAATATGTCATAAAAAACAGGAAGCAAAGCTTTGCGTGTTGGAGTTAACAGCTCTTGAAGCAACTCCATCCGAATCGGTTACAAATCTAAAGATGTTCATGTGCAATCACGGCCCTTCGCTTCACTGCTTCCCACTTTTCCTGTCCGTTTCAAACCAGAGGTCGGCGACTCTTCCGAAGCTAGATGGCAGAAGAGCCCCACTGCAGCGGAGCTGCGCTTTGCGCCGTCATCATTCCATCTTTGCATTGCAAATTGCCCAGCCCCATCACTCCCAATAACGGCTCCTCTCGATCTCCAAAATGAAAATCAGAGTTATGGTGGGATTGCCTACCAGGCGAATTTCTTTCATCAGCTTTCGGGACGGGATGCTGCCTGTCTGAGTCTCACCTAACACCCCCACACCCTTTCCTCTTCTAACACACACACATAAACCACATGCTCTCATTAATACAGTTCGTTTCTTTCTCGGGATTTACATTCTTCTCATAAAGAAACCTCCCTCCCTCCCCTTGCCACCCACACCTTGCTGTTCCCACTTCATGATTTGTTACCCACACATCAGCCAAATCATACTTACACAGGACGCTCTCCCTCTCGCACCCCCTCCCTCCCTCCCCACCACCTTTTCTCTCTCTCTCACTCCTGCCTGGTTCAATTGCCGATCGATAAAGGCAGCATTCAAACTGTAGACTACACTCTTCTCCGTCTTCGGCCGGTTTTTAGGGATTAAAAGGGAAATATGTTGAACGGCAGACACAAGAGCGCGCCAGCAGAGATCCTCGCACTTGATGCCCCTCTCAGCAGAGATGGTTGAGCCCTCGTCCAGGTTGCTGTGGTCCTATCCTAAAATTCAGTCTTGCTCACTTCTCTCCTATCAGCTGACAAAGCGCGGCGGGCGGCTCTGCCTGTTTCTCCTCTGAGAAGGGAATCTACTTAAACCCCACAGACAGAGAAATTTGGCGATAGGTTGCATGTTTTAGTTGTGAACATGAAGGGGATTTACAGAGACGGATACTACGACGGATCTATTGAACTACGGGACGTTTTCAACAGGAGATGCGTTAAATGTGGCAGAAGGGACTTTGTTCAAGCCAAAACGATGAGGATTAGAACGGGGATTGTTTTTTGGAACCTCATCTTCTCACTGATGTTCACTTGTGTGAAAGGTACGAGCCACTGCCGCAATTCTCTGCATTTTCTCATGCGCTTGGTGTGCCTCAGTGTGTGTGTGTGCGCGCGCGCGTGTGCGTGCGTGCGTGCCAGAAATCACAACCTTTAACATTACAGACGTGCACATAATAGGCTACCTCGGCTTTCTGGATGGAGTTTTAAGGGACGCATTTCAGCGGTTTTGCGCTCAATGCAGGCTTTGACTGAGTCGCTCAATAGATATTCTTGCGGTAGCCTACGCTTCTTCTAATAGCCTACGTGAGCTGCTTTGCTTAGTAGGCTAACTAGTAAATTGTTGAGACGCAAGTCCATGCACTGCAGATTTATTGCTTTAAGAGATTTTATTTTATTTTGGATGAAGTCGTGCGCATTTTCTCTTTTCTGGGTCGAGTTTTCAAGTATTTATGTGAGATTTGCGTCAGGCCAGTTTCTCACCAGTAACGTTATTGAACCCACTCAGGGGCCGAGGCAGTAAGTGGTGTAGAACCAATTTGTTGACTGGTATTTATCGGAGTTGCCAGTGCAGGCAGGTGTAAGGTGGGCTTCTTAGTATTCTGGTGGCTCTTTCTCAGGGTCTGACCATTTTAGTGCTCGATGTAGCTGGTGAGGTAACCGCTGCTTCTAGCTTTTTTCCCCCCTTATTATATGCATCAGCAAAATTTAGTCAGACCAACAACAGCACTACTAAATTGCCACTTTTCTAGTAGCTTTAGAACCAAAGTCTTTAAAAAACGCGAAGAAACCAGATTCCGACACTTTGTACTCAACACTCTGATCTCTCTGTTTTTATTTTAATTTGATTCATGCCATTCACATACTCTTGCTTCTGTAAAAGTCAGTCAAAACGATTGCTGCTTATTTAGCGCACAACAATGAACATGCCATCATCCGTTGTTCAGTGGCACGCAAACAACATTTGCAGAAAGCAAAAATTCATGTTTTGTTTCCTTACAGTGGAGTTACATGTTGATAACATGTTGAAATGTGTGTGCACGAGTGTCCCTGTTTGAGTAACACACATTACTGTTTGAAATTCTCCTTCCTAAACTAAAATTAAACCCAAAGGAAAAAAAAAGCAAACAAAATAACTCAAACCCCAACCCTCAAACTGTTTTTTTCTTCTTAATGTGTTTGTGTGTGCAGCACATCAATGATATTTTTTATGTGTGTGACTGAATGGCTACCTATCTGTTGCATGCATTGTAGTTGTTTCCGAATATGGGGACTCACAGATATTAATTTACATGCAGATTGCTCACCCTGTGAGTAATTCTAATGTCTGTCTCTTGGGGGTGGATGAGATGTGCAGCATGCAGAGTAGCAGCGCCCACCAAGAATGAGCCAAGTCGAGTGGAGCAGAGTCGGGCACAGTGCTGTTTCATCACCACCCACACTGTGGCAATGTCAAACCTTGAGGCCACTGCCAATCCTCCTAGTTCTGTTACTTATTAGGGAGCCAGCCAGCCAGGAACTGGGGAGGGAAGAGAGGGAGGGAGGAGGAGAAGGCCTCGGTCTTCTTTTGGAAAAGAGTGGAGGAAATAGTGACACAGAGCAATGAGAGGAGGAAGAACTATGGAACAGTTGTTGTTCCTCAGCCCTGACAGTTGACACAGTGTTTGCACAAGTAAAAAAAAAAAATCTGCTAGATCTGGCCTGTGACTCACTTCTCCTTCTAAGATAATGATGCCGTAAAAAAGACTCCTATCTGGCAGAGTTTGTACAACAGCACTTTTTTAAAGGTTCCCTTTTCAGTGAATATAATTAGATTATTTTTGAGCCAAGATCCTGTCCTGAGTGAGGCACAGTTCTGATTCTTGGGTATCTCCATCACCTGTCTAATTCTTGCCACTATACACATATCAAGTGGAGTTAAGTGAAATTTAGCAACTTGTTGTGTGGAATAAATGAAACGGCACAATAGTTTTTGAAAAAAATAAATATTTCTATATTGCAGCAGTAACTGTAGATATTCAATGCAACTGTGTCACCTTGTCCTTGGGGAACATAAAATGCTGCAGACACAAATTCAGGAGGCTAAATTGTAGGCACTGGCTTTTTTTTCCTCTTTTTTTTTTTCAGAGCAAAATGACCAAAATACCTGGTTCAAATACCAATGGAATTCTTTTCTTCCCTTGGGTACAAAAGCTGTTTTGGTCCTTTTTATATGACAATCACAATGCATCGATCAATGGACAATCAATAGGTTCACAATAATGAATCACACGTACTTAAAGAAGAAATGGATAATATCATGTGAATGTGAGTGGTGATGCTCTCAAGAACCAGACTGTAGTCATGCTCACAGCTTGCTGCATCTGCCCTCTTTACTCGTATATTGTTTATTGTTATTAGGATATTGAAGCAGATGGATGCTGTTTAAATTTATATTCAAACTTTTTATGGATTTTATTAATTTTCAGTGGTATTTTGCATATCAAGATCTGCTCAGATATTCAAACTTTGTGGTTTGGGTCTTATAAGGGAAAATCAGGAAGGTGTATCCTCGTGGGAAGTTGAAGGGGCACCACAGGAGAGGGCAAACAGAGCACAGAGGCACTGTGCTGTTTCCTGGACCCTTAAAAAGACAATGAACGATTAATGATTGTGAGCAGATTGTTGAAAATTGTCCATCTGTCGTGTGGCACTGCTTCTGTTTATTGTGGTTACATTGTATTTCCAAAAGTTCCTTCTATCTCCCATATGTGTGTGCGTGTTTTCAAAGTCTATACTAGGCAGTCACTAATTATTGGTAATCAGGTGGGTTCTACACAGACTGTAATCTGGCCACTGAGCCCTTGATGAAGACTTTATCTCAATGTGATTATGTAAACAGGCTGGAAAGGCTGCTGGGGCTAATCAGGATTACAATTTGTCTGTGTAATTATATTCTATCTACTGGGAATGCTGGGCATTATCCAACTGCCCCCAAGGTACTTGTCCTCCACAAAAGTAGTTGAAGAAGAAGAAGAAGAAGAAGAAGAAGAAGAAGAGGAGCACAACCCCATCCAGTTCCAAAAAAGTTGGGATGCTATAAAGCATCCCAACATTTTTGGAATTAACTCTACCAATAACTCTACCAATGTAAATAAAAATGCAATGCAGTGATTAAAAATCATGTAAACCTACAGTTGTGGTGAGAAGATTACATGCACTCATCACAATAATTTGGGGCTTTTAATGATTTCTTTGAACTGTTCTTTTTCCAGGGTGGAATGATTGTACAGCATGCCTCTTTAATGACTTTAAAAAAGTTTGAATTTATTTTGGATTTTCTCTAATTCACACAGAGTCAAAAGTATACATACAGGCTCAACTATATACATAGACCCCCACTAATATTTAGTTATATGTCCCTTAGCAAGTTGCACTTTGACCAGACACTTTTGGTAGCCATCAACAAGTTTCTGGCATAATTCTGGCTGGATATTTGACCACTCTTCTTGGTAGAATTGGTAGAGTTAATTTAAATTGGTTGGTTTCCTGACCCGGCTTTTAAGCATAGTCCACAAACTTTCAATAGGGTTGAGGTCGGGGCTTTGGGAAAGCCATTCCAGAAGCTTAATGTTAACCTGCTTTATCCATTCCAAAACCAGTTTTGATGTTTGTTTGGAACACCCAGTTGTGTCCAAGTTTCAACCATTTAGCTGTTGATTTGAGGTAAAGTTGAAGAATTTGGAGGTAGTCCTTCTTCATTATTCCATCCACTTTGTGCAATGTACAGGTACCACTGGCAGCAAAACAGCCCCAGAGCATGACGCTACCACCACCATGCTTGACAGCTGGTATAGTGTTCTTGGGTTTAAAAGCTTCACCTTTACTCCTCCAAACATACCTCTTGTCATTGTGGTCAAATAGCTCAATCTTTGTCTTGTCTGACCATAAAACATTTCTCCAGAAAGCATTTGGCTTGTCTATGTGGGCAGCTGCAAATTTCATTCGAGCTTGAAGGTATCAGCAGGCTTGAGCCTTGGTGGTTCCTGGTTTGTTCCGGAACATCCTAACTAGTTCCTCTCATCTGCGGGTGACAGCTTGGATCTTCTTCCAGACCTAGGCAAAGTGATGACATATCCAAATAACTTGTACTCACCTACAATTGTTTGAGCTGATGATCTTGGAATCTGCAGTTGTTTAGAAATGGCTCCAAGAGACCATACCAACATGTGTAAGTCTACAGTTCTCCTTCTTAAATCTTTAATGAGTTCCTTGGACTTTCCCATTGTTCTTGTATTGGTTGATCCAGTGAGTGCTGTCAAACAAATATTTTTTATGCTGGCAACGAGAAACTACCAGCTGTAGTCAATCATGATCACTAATGAGAAGTTAATAGGCCTTGGCCTTGTCAAGTTAAAAGGCACTGTAGAACCTTCAGCACCACTAAAAGATTTAAGTGAATTTATGTGTATATTTGAGCCTGTATGTATAATTTTGACCCTGTGTGGATCAGAGAAAATCCAAAGTAAATTAAAACTTGTGCACCCAATTCTTGTTGTTTAAAGTCATTAAAGATGTATGATGTACCATCATTCCACCCTTATTGGATTGGATGATTGAAGTCTGAAGAAACAAGACATGTTGGCAATTCAACAATTTATTCATTTAACAAACAGGGGCCTCAGTAGCATGTGGAAGAACCACACACAGCCACAACAGCCTGGCACCTCCTCCTCATGCTGGTCACCAGCTTGAAGTTGCCCTATGGCACAGGCCCTATCCAGATCAGTCAAACGTGGCATGCTTGGAGCAGACATCAACTAACCACTGAAGCAGAGTCCATGCTCAGAGGTGCTGCTAATCAGGCGCCAATCAGGCATCTGATTGTCAGCACCTGGGGTACCAGAAGCTCAAAACAAGAGTTTTGACAAGTTTGGCATTAGCAGAGAAGATTTGGCAAGTTCTTCATGGGCGCAACCCACATACTCAACTCTGCTGCTCAACCCACAAATGTATTTTCCTTACAAATGTTGCACCATTTAAAGGGAAATAAACAGGCTTTCCAACGGTATGAGATTTATTGCCAAGAAGCATTGTTAGAACAAAGAAGTAATCAACCAAACACAAATTTCGTTACTTTTTGTGCTAAGTTTATATAAACACAATTTTCAATTTTAAATGTTATGCAATGCTATAAAAAACAAAACAAAACAAAACAAAACAACAACAAAAAAAAAAACCCACCCGATGAGACATCCTTTCATACCTAATTATCTTGATGTAATGATAGGTAACAGGTCAGTAGCATGATAAAAAACATCTCAGAGAGACTGTTTCAGATGTAAAGAGGGGAAAGACATTGCAGGCAAATTGTTTATGCATTTTTCAACATAAATTTCTGAGTTTCAACATTTAGTAATATTTGTACTGCTGTTAATTAAATATGGACTTTAAATGATTTGCAAATCATTGTGTACTGTGTTTATTTTACATGTTATAGAGTCCCAACATTGTTTGGGGGGAATAAAACAGTGGACAATCTCAGGAAAAGTCCCCTGGGTTTAGATGGAACTGTTAAAAAAAACTCTTTTTTAGGATGATGATACATGAACTTGGAACAGCTAACATTTTACTCTCCTGGCTTCTTATGTTTCTTTCAGTGCTGATATCTTAATGGATAGTACAAGTGGCATACCAAAGTAATACTTGGCTCTTGTTTGTGTCTGTGCCTGTCAACTGAAATTTCTGTGTGTGACAGGCGAGCACACACAGGCAAAAGCATGGTCAGGGAAACAAAGTGGGGCGATGTGAAGGTAACTTAGAACGTAGACTGCTTAATGGATGTTACCATGAATCCATGGCATGTTTCAACAGCAGATACTTGTTTAGATTCTCAACTAAACTACACCAAATTGCTATCAATGTTGAGGAGGCAGCACTAGAGACTGTATACTCCAACTACACAGACAGGTAGACCAAGTACACCCAGTGCAATGAGAGGGCAAGAGGGGGCTTTTCTCCTTTAGGAGAAACAGTAGCTTTGTGTTCTTTATATTTAGTCTCTCAGAAACTATGTTTAATTAAATGAATTCCTTGTAGCATGCCACCAGTGACCTGGCAATCTGCCTCAAATGTCAAATGTCAATGGCAAGGACACACAAAAACATGGAAAAGGTAACATAGGGAATTGTTGGAGTAGGGTGATAGCTTACTGTTTTACTAAAAAGATTTATTTAAGTTGGCAATTTACTTTTAAATTGCCAACTTAGTTTCCTCACTCCGCATTCCTTTAAGCAGTTATTCCCCCTTTGGCCATTCTCTGTATAAAGAGTCCGCATCTGCACATATTGTTTTGTTAACTGTTGTAATGCAACTTTAATATGGTTTGCCTGTCTTGTCCAGCATGGCACCTGGATGTGCATGCTTCTTCTTTCCATTTTCTGCATTAAACCAGGCCTAACTTTGGTCATAAAAACAGTATTAAGGACAATTTAAAAACATAACTGTAGGTTGTAATTAGCTGCAAAACAAAAAACCTATAGGCTGACAGCCCTGACAGAATAAGATTTTTACCTAGAAAAGATAAAAATTGCTGAGTATTATTTTAGCCTCTATACTTGTCTTTAGATAAAAAAAAAAAATCTCATTCTGTGCTTCTTTCCTTCTGCCTCTTCAGTAAAAGTGAAGTGTTGATGTTATTGTTTGTTTGGGAGATTGGAGGCTTGAGCGACAGGCATCCTATTAGATGTGTTGTTGGCTCACAGTTTTGTGTTGTACAGCAGCTCTCACAGTAGTGGTCTGGCATCAGGTGCAATATGCCTCAGTAGCACTTTGAGGATCTATTGGTGTCTAGCCATAAAATACTGTATCTGCTAGGAAGTGACTAAAGCACCAGTGGCATGCTGACTTAAGAAAGTAGTTATTATACTAGGCCACACGGACACACAACCTCTGTTATTTCCTTGTGCAATGGTGTGTGTGTCTGTGTGTGCCAGCTGTGTTTCAGTGTGACAGTGTATTTGATTTTAGTATTTTTCACCTCAGTGGTTGGCAATTCAAAATCACCAAATGGAATACTTCAGAGCCCTTTTCCAAATTGCAGTGACACACTCATGAGGTAATAGTCATTCTCTAGGAAGCCTCTTTTCTGTTTTTGTTGTAGGGAGCCCATTTCCCTTTCATCAAACATGCAGACAAGCATAGTGAGGGGCTGCGATTATGGACATTCTATCAGTATGAAATGTAAAGGTGTAGTACAGCCACGCAGATAAAAATCCTTCTTTTAAGGACATCAGTCTAAGATTTGTGTCTACTAAGGTTAGTTTCCTGGTTATGCTGAAGAGAAATTATCCTCTCTTGCCGCAACACTTTATGTCTGTGGCTCAGAGAAGAGTTTTTGATCGATCTAAGAGAAAAGTTCTTGAAATTCTAAAAACAAATTGCCTCTAAATATGCTGAAGTAGCTATGATTGGATAGCAAACCCACAAGATTCATGATTCAAAGGTATAGCAGCAAACAAGCAACAAAAGACTCCCTTCCTCTCTCTCTCTCTCTCTCTCTCTCTCTCTCTCACACACACACACACACACACACATTGTTTTTCTTTATCAAGGTTATGATAGCTGGAAAAATATACTATAATTAAAGGATCAAGCAGGAACCTGTGGGGACCATTGAATGGCCATGACCATGACTTCCATGAAGTTGTGCCAAGTTCCAGTACAGTACTTGCCCATATGCTTGATGTCCTTCAAGAACATTAGTTGGAAGTCCTTCCTGGACATTTTTAACAAGGGGCAGCTTGTTTATTTAACTGAATGCTTGTACATGATCCTTTTGTCAATCAAAACAAAACTAAATCAAGAAAACACAGAAGAAAAGTGCCCATACCTTGCAATGAGATAATATCCATGACCTTATCACTGCCAGAACAGCATTTTATCCTAATGGGCTAACTAGCTATCACACTACAGAGATGCACAGCACAGCTCTAAGCTGAGGGACACTTGTTAGGCACTGTGACAGTCCAAAGGCCAATACACTGTAAGACAAGACAAGAGTGAAATTTAAAGGTTATATGCGTAAATGGCATAAAACAGCTTTTAGTAAAGCTAGATCACTAAAGTCTGATCACAAACAGCTAAATTGTCAGATTTTGTCTTCTTCTTCTTTTTATTTGTGCAGCAAAAAAATCATAATAAAAATAAAAATAAAATGTAATGACAAGGTTTCAAACTTCCCTGACTACACAGGATTCAATACATAAGGCCATAGGCGGTGCTGTAATAATCAAACTGCAAATATCTCAAAAACGGTCTGGAGTTGAACTTCTTTCCTCATGTTTGTTTGTTTGTTTTTTTTTTAATGAATTTTCTTAAAAACCTAAATTTCATCATAAACAGCTGGACCACTTGTCCCAAATCGGAGTCAGGATCATCTATGGACATTACTGATATTAAGTTGTTCTGTT
>VUQI01008157.1:1950-15661 GCA_015106735.1 Paratilapia polleni | reverse complement strand
AAATCCTTATGCTTGCCCAGTTTTCCTGCTTCTAACACATCAACTTTGAGGACAAAATGTTCACTTGCTCCCTAATATATCCCACCCACTAACGTGCCATGCTGAAGATCAGTGGTCATAATGTTATGCCTGATCAGTATAGTCTGATATAAGACCAAAATGAGTAGTAAACCTTGTAATTTTGCCTCTGTCTGCATGACAGTCCCCGTAGTACTCCTTACAGTTGCTGTCTGTTTCTACTTATTTACATCATGTACATTAATGAGTGCCACAGCAAAGATGGTAAATGGACTGGTACTTATATAGCGCTTTTCTACTCAGTTTCTGTGTACTCAAAGCGCTTTACACTACAGGCCACATTCACCCAGTCACACATACATTCATACAGCACTTTTATCTACACTTAAGTGCTTACTAACATTCACACACACTCACACTCCAATGAATGCATCGGGGGGTTCAGTATCTTGCCCAAGGATACTTCAGCATGCAGACTAGGGGAGCCAGGAATCGAACCACTGACCTTCCGATTAGTAGACGACTCGCTCTACCTCCTGAGCCACAGCCACAGCCACAGATTAGTAGACGACTCGCTCTACCTCCTGAGCCACAGCCACCCAAAGATAAGTACAGGTACATCATAAAGTGTGACTGAAGATGTGGTATTGGATCTTGGGCCTGTGGTGGATTACTTTGTGGCTTGGTGTGATGAGTCCTTCAATAAAATGTGTAAAAAACAGAATACATAATTATCAGTTTTACAAAGTCATCAAGAACCCCACCACCAATGGTTATAAAAGGTGCTGACATTGACATAAACTATAGATGTTTGGCTTTTGTGCCTGGTAAAGACTTTCCAGCTGAAAAAGTCCAGAAATTATTTTTCTTTCTGGGGAAAATGAACTCTCCCAATGATTCTACTGACCTGATGACTTTCTTTTATAGAAGTTTTATTGAATTTGTTTTTACTTTTTGTATTACTATTGGCTCAGGAACCTCAACCTATCCAATAAAAATGGTCTTGTAGTCCTATCCTGACAGCCAGTAAGATCTCGGGAAGAGGTCAGGCCAAGCTTTTAGTTATTTATAACAGGAAAGGTCCTTAAGAGGGCTAATGCCATAAGGGAATAGTTCAACCCTCCCCTCCATAACAAGTCTGAGCTACTGCCCTCAGGTCATTGTTATAAGGACACCTGTTTGGAGGACTAAAAGACTCCATGTTACTGATATGCTTAATGGCAGATAGCACTCCTGACCGTGTTTCTTGTACTTCTTTAGCACTTTATCAGAACAGGTTTCTCCTGGTGGGATAATACAGTCCTAGTAGGGGACGAAACAATACAATCTGCTACACATCACAAAGGGGAAGAACACATCACAAAGAGAACATCTATTGAGTAAAGACAGTTGTTTGGCTAATGTGATTGAATTTCAACACAAGTCCAGCCTGCAAGTATTAACAACTTGCAAAAATGCATTTTTCCTTAGCCAGATAACATGTGACATCTGGCATCTGATGAGGTCTTTACATTTATATCTCTGATAGTCTGACCTGCTTTTAAAAATATTTGTCGACAGTGGTGGCAGAGCAAGGCTGTAAATCTAGGAATGAACAATATAAAGAAAGCAAAAACCACAGTGATAGTTTGATGGTGGACTGCTGCAAATTTGATCTATCACCTGGTTGGATTTTTTTTTTCTGGTTTTAGTCTCATTAATTTTCTTGTTAAATTTTTCTCTGCAACTTCTCAGGATGGTTTTGTTGTGCCGCTGCACAGAAAAAAGTCTCTGGAGACGCGCGCACACACACACACACACGCTCACACATTTATTATATGTGTGTGTCTCCTGGGTATCCTCTAGCAGACAGATAAGAGGCGGCAGAAGAAGCCCCAGGAAGATGATTGTCAGCTTCAGTAATTCAAACCAGATTTACGTCAGTGTGCTGTGAACATGAGCACCCGACTAACATGTTGTTTAGTTTAATATTTCATTGTCCAACCTAGACTATATCCATCTGAGGAAGGTGAATTTATTGATGTAACTCAGTGACTGTGCTACATGTAACAGCCAAATCTGATCTGTAAATGATGAAAATGAGGCAAAAGTTTAATAACTTTATTTTAGGTTTATTTCAACTGCCTGAATCTTGCAGATTAGGGTAAAATTAAGGCCTAAAATATGGAAATGGAAATATGGTCATTCTGTTCATGCTGATAGATGAGAGGATCAGCTACAGGCAAAAGAAGCCAAAACTACCTTAGAAAAGAGACTGATCCATACAAACTTTCTACAGCTATTACTACTAGTACCTCTAAAGCTAGCTAACACATTAGACTGCACTTTTTAATCTATAGAAAAACCAAAGTGTAAAGGTGACTCTTTGCTATTCTACAGATTATGTTATATATTACTGTGTGATCATCCTCATTGTCTAGCACAGCAGTTGTTCCCAAATGTTGTCCTGGGACAAGTCCAGAGGCCTGTACTATGAAGCAAGATTTCATCTTATCCAGGTAACTTCAGGGTTTACCCTCAATTTTCAGTACTAGGAAGGTGGTTCACTTCTTACCTGAGTATATCGCCATGGTAACTTATGCCGCAAACCTAACCTGGTCTGGAGCAGGTTAGGTTCCAGATTAGAGATCAGCAGGCATGAAATCACCACCTACTGATCAATCAGTTCTCCAGAAAAAAGGATTCCTGGAAGATCCCTCAGACCTCTGTGTGCAGACAGTTTTTTAACAGCATCTAATGATGCTTTCTCTGATGATCAGTAAGAAATATAAATTCTTATATGTAACTTTATTATTTGATTGTTTTCCTGTTGGCTGTAAACAATTTTGCAACAGTTTTATTGTTCTATAAGCATTAATATATGATCCTAAAACAGAGCACCTATTTGTAACCTATTTGCTGACCTTATATCAAATTTGCATGTAGACTAAGGCTACGTTTGAATTCTGTTTTTATATTTATTCTTTACTTACTCTCAAACTGTGAACCACTGAGGCTGCACCTGAAAGAATAAAAACTAAAACGGTCTTTTAAAGATCAGTTTAATGAAATACTCAATTATTTTAATCATAGAGCTGTGATATTTATAAGTCTGTTGCTTATACAGTGGGCATTTTTGCCAGCTTTATTTCCTGGCTTCAAAAAGGCTAAACTTTATTAATATAGTAGATCTTTTCCAGTCTTGTTGACCAAAGCACTTACAAAAAGCCCAGGCATTCATTTAGCACTTTTAATACTAAACTACTGTACAGACTGACAGCAAGGAACTTAAAAAAACAGAAAAAAAAGATTTAAAAAGAAAAAAAACTAAAATAAAAACTGTACAGTAAACACTATTGTGAAAGTGTATCTTATGGCTTCAGCTGGACCTGGGATGTCACAGCCCAAGTAAGTCATTTGTGTCATGTTTACTCTATAAGTAGATTCAGAAAGCAGACTCAACACACCGACTACAGCTTTTACACTTTTATTAAAGAGCAAGGTGGCTTTCACTGAGTGAAGGTACATGACTGGGAGGAATGGGGTCTGTTCAGGAGTACAACTGGAGATTCTGCCAGAGAGGAGGGGAAACGTTAGAAACACCCAGGATGAGTGCAGGAATTCTTTGGAATGTTTATGAACCAATTCACTGGGCTTACTTGTTAGTCTCTTTAACAGAGGTTCCAGGGGGGTTACTGGCTGGCAGCCTGTTCTTCCAAGGGGCTGGGGAGGTGGAGAGTGGGCAGGCAGGTGAATTGTGGGCAAGTGTTTTTCTTTGCAGGTCCAAGGCTTGGCCAGAAAGCTTAGAAGATGATGGCTGGGATGATTCGAGAAACTCCACAAGGAAACAGGAATCCAAGAAGACAGACTCACGAAACAAGACCCCAACGGGGAAGCAGAGAGCAAACGGAAACACTAAGTTACAGAACAAATAGTGAACAAGTTTACTAGGTTCAGAGGAAGTCTGATTACCACCATCATGACATTAACAATCTGTCAGAGAGCAACTGCACTACCCAGCCCTTAAGTAGCAGAATCTCGATGAGATAACTCAGAGCAGATGTGTAGGGAAAAACCCGGGAAGTCGATCTCCACCTACAGGTGGACCAGCATGAGAACCTGGCCCACAGTTCCACCTGCATCTAGAGTTAGTTTCTTTTAGCAAGAGAGAGAGAAAGAGAGAAAACCCAGAGCCAGCCAGGTCCATGACAAACTGCTGGGAGATGTTGGCTAATGCTAACATGGTAGCAAGTATGAAAAAGAAACAACTGGAACAACAAAACCATTTGTTGGATTGTGGAAAAGGCGAGCAAGGTATGTGCTAGTAGAATGCCAATACTAGTCAAAAACCTCAAGACAATGCTAGCAATTCTGCCAGATGTGATGCAGCACATTTCAGAAGCGTCCCAGATGTGGGTCTAGTTTTATTGGAAGCCATGTCAAGCAGCACAGAGCAGATGAGAAGGAGCAGGAAGTCAGATACAGCACAGAGAATCAGATTAATTTTTAAGAAAAAAGACCCTATGCAGACTAAACCCTTCACATCTGAAACACTCCCAGTGTGACCTGAAGCTGTGTGAAGGAAGGAACAAAACTGTGTCAGACACCCACCCTATGTTATTGTAGGCTCTTTACCCTAAAATATAAAGCGCCTTGAGGCGACTGTTGTTGTGATTTGGCGCTATATAAATAAAATTGAATTGAATTGAATTGTATTCTCAGGGCAGCTGTGCCATGGGATTTTGTCCCAACTGTATGTTATCATTGCATCATATACATAAAAGAAGTTTAATTTAAATTTTTTTTATTTATCGTTTCAATTCTTACCATGGCCATAACCAGCTATGAGGCCACCAAAGTCTGGACCTTGGTAAAAAAAAAAAAAAAAAAAATTCTTTTCAAAACAAGACAGTAAAAATTAGCACAAATCAATGTGTGACACTCTAGATGACTTTTACTTTGAAAAGACTCTATGGGAAGTCTAAGAAGTTATGGCCTGCCCTACAGTGCCTTTGATTGGGTTGTGTTTAGCGGGTTAGGTTGATGGATGACACATGAAGAATGATAATTATTTGGTTTAGCAGGAGGAGAGAATCAGAGGCACAGTAGGTTGAGAGCCATTAGGGAAGTAACTTGTTCGATCGTGCTATTTTAATTTCAAGTAAAGGAATAATTTTGTATTTTGTAATTTTCATTTATTTTATTGTTTTACAAACACAACACTTATCTTCCATATTTCTGTATACATAGTTGCTCCTGAAAAAGAAGGAAGCTATACAAAATAAAGTCCTTTACAGTTTTCAAAATATCTGGTTTTGCAACACTAGGACCTACTCTCTTCTGAAGTGTAGCCTTTTCTGCTGGTCATCGGAGCACAGGTGCTACACCTTAAATATCATACATTAAGAGAAAAAAAAAATCTGGACCTCATTAATTTCTAAACCCTGGTTATGGCCCTGGTTCTTACATCACACTTTCCTAACTTAGCCTCCAGGGGTTAAAGATTAAAGATCTGATATTTTGGTATATTTTGGTATTTATATCTGATTTGCTGACTGCTCTTTTGCCATGGACAATATTATCTAGCAAGCTTTCTCGCCCTGTCAGTGGTGAGCAGCATCATAGCGTGCAGCCTTTTGAGGCAAAAAGCAGGTCACTTTGAAAGCTACAGGCTGTCCCTGTCCACTGCAGAGGGGTCAGGAAAAAGCAATTTGCATTTTAACACGGGGAACAGTGTGAGTGAAGTGTTGCTGCTGCTCGAGCTTCCTGAAGATTAGAGCAAAGTCCTCCTATCGCATTTGACACCTCTTTAATAGAAAGTCATGGCTATGAAGAGACTGCCGTAGAAAAAACTAGATTTATAATCCTGTACTGATACATGCCTTTGATTTACTAAGCTTTATCGAATGTTTTCCTATTTATTTGCCTGTACACAGAGTGACCTAGAGATAGGCCAGAATCTATAGTTTCAGACATCAAATTTGACCAAATCATATAATCTCATTGTATATATTTAGCAACATACAGCCATACACCTCTCTCTTCTTTTGTATCAGACATTTTGTCAAGGTCACGATTGAGATTATGGATGGACAGCAGCTACCACTGAACATAAAAGGTTCTCAAAATAATGTCATTAATGCATCTGTGATAACAATGACATTTTGTATTGGCTATGTCAGCTTTAGTGCAATCATGGTAAGTGGCTTTTTTTTCTCCAAAATTTAAAGATTCTTTCAGTGTTGATCCAATACTTTTGGTATGTACAATATAATTACAGTATTTTGTCTAGTCGTAAAGGTATGTTTTGACATGTACCATTAGATGTAACTATTGCAGCTGTATATTATATTTACTATAGCGACTTAAAAATGTGGATGTTTCACAGGGTTTTTCTCTTTGGACTGTAGGCTTCCCTAAAAGCCACCTTCAACACCCTCTTTTTTTCAGTCTCTTTTTAAAATATGGTTTAACAAGACAAACTGTGGGCTTGAGATAAGCTTTGTAATTGTGAAAAACAGCCAAAGACACACCTGTGCACAAAAACAACCAACCAATGACGCAATCAAGAACAACTTTCCAATATTTCCAATGTTTGTTGTCTTAACTTCACTGTCTCTCTCAAAACTATTTCCAAAAAATGTAGTTTACCGAACAGTTTCTGATGTATAAACAGAAAATAAACAATGCACTATTTTGCCCCAAATCTTCCTCAAGCAAACCTCTTAGGTATGAAGAAAGGACAGTTTGACATCTTCAAGTTAAAAATTCATAGAAAATAAAAAAGGGATGAAATCTGTTCTGTTTTTTGTTTGTTTGGTTGTTTTTTTTGTTTTTGATTTGTTTTTGTTTGTTTTCTTTTTTTTTGCATGTTAATCTAGAAGTCTTGAAATTTTAGGAAAGATTAAAAAAGTTCAAAATGAAAATTTTGAACTTTAGACTCATTGCACAAAGACTAAACCCATGTAGGTTGCTGTTAGAAACATTTACCTAGAATCAACGTGCTAGCTTTAGCTCACTAACATCAGCGTGATACCCATTGCTAACTTTAATTTTTATTTTATTTTATCTTCTCTTTGTTGTTGCATAAGGCTGCCATTTATGTGGTAAAAAGTTTTTAAAAAATCAAATACAAGCAGGTTGCAAAAAAAGCGGATATGACGAGGAAGGGCAGGTCTGACTGTGAAACTGCACGCTCATTGGCTGATGACTTGTGATTGATAACTCGTTAGACAATGAGCGTGCAGTTTCATAGCACAGGTAACCCTCCATTTTGAAACATGGTATGACCAAGATTTACAAAACAGACTTAACTTTTTATTCAGCATGACCCAAAATGAGTGACTGAGCCCATAAACTCAGCAGGAAAGTGTTTACAGAGGTCAACCCAGAAAGCTGTTTTCCCATAGACTTCTATAGGACCGGAAGTCTTTTTGCAACCACAGCTATCGCCACCTGGTGCCTTCAGATAGAATGCAGGTTTTTAGGCACTTCCTCGTTGGCTTCATTTTTCCAACGCGGAAGCTACGTCTATGATATTTGTCAGTTTTGACAACATGTAGTGCTCAGTCCAGAGCTGTGAAAAGCACTGTTAGCCTTTAATAAGTGCATAACGATTGATTCATTAACCATAATAAGGTAGGCCTATTGTTTTTGCTTTAGATACCATTGCTGCACAAAAGCATAGTTAACCATTAAAGTGCATAATAAAAGATTTATTAATGTTAATAAAGCACTGCTCACTTTAGATACATCAGCTGCAAAAAAAAAACATAGTTAATTTTAATAAGTGCATAGTTATATGAAAATAAATATAGAAAAATATGTTAATCTAAAAAAAGAAACCAAAGAAGGATAGTAAAGTTTTAAGGCAGTTAAGCAATTTTATTAAGCCACAGTATTAAGTTAATAAGCACCTTATAAAAATCTAATAAGAAGCTTATTATCTGTTAATTAAGCCGTATTACAAGAACCTTAGCATAAACTATTACCTGGTATTTATCTATCCAACTAATTTGTTTTCTCGAACATTACAGCCTCACAAGTTTTCAAATTTTGCTACGTGTTTCCATGTTTTTGTCCTTTAGTATGTGACTTGTGAAGGACATCATAATATAACATATTTCCTGTGCAGGTATGCCAAGCAGAAGGCATTTATAAAAATGTTAAATGACACTGCCATCTGAACTAAAGCAGGGACTGGTGATGGATGACTCAGAGTACGGCAGGAGTGCTGGGGATCCTGGACGTGACGCTTTGATCAATGTGTCTCTCCACACAGCCGGTCAGGAGATGTAGTGCCTGCCATGTTCAGACCCCATTGTTTAATCCAACACATCATTTGCACGCAGGCAAAGGTTAACGACACAGAGATAACCCATTAAATGATCCATTTATCATTCTGAAATTTACCTCGAATTTTGTCCTTTTCTCACCCAAAAATCACATAAACCTACACGAAGAAAAACACAGAGGTGCAGTCACTGACAAGACATCTAGAAACACTTAAAAACTTCTGATAAAACCCTTCAAGACTTGTTCTACTTTATTTATTCCTTGTACTTTCCTCCTTGTGTAATTTGTCTGCTTTATCTCAGCTCAGGAATTGAGCCGGCTTTTGGGTGCATTTTTAGATAGCCCGGACATCCATTATCAGTCTGAGGCAAACCCGATTTAGAACCTCAGTAAAAGAATTATTCAGGGGGAGAAGAGGGCGTTGTGATTCTGTCACCTTCTCCTCCGCCCTCAGCCCCCATCGCTGCTCTTTAATAAGGCTGCTAATCAATTAAGGTGTGTGTGCAAAAAGATTGTCTCAGCCAAGTGCCTAAATGAGGCTGACGGTCAGATCAGTGAGACACCGCAGGATGACTGAACACAACACTTTTTACCTGTGCTTCACATCATCATCAAAATGTTCTTTTGTATATGCCTGCAGATATTTTCTGCTACTCTGAGCATCTTAGAGATTCTTAAATAAATTCAAGATAAACAATTTACATCAGATTTTCAAGAGAACATGAAGTTTGAAAAAGAGGTTGATCCTTAGTCCTTCTGTAGATTATTGGTAGTAGCTTGGAAAGACTGTATCTCATTCTTTCTGAACATTTACTCAGTTCTGAAAGAATGGCGGACTGCCTGAGGTTCTCACATTACAGTGATGTCAGCAATGATTATTTCATCATTTAAACCTTTATCTGTCTAAAAACTGTTTCTGCAGTTGAAAAAAAAAATACATAATCCAAATGTAAACTAAATAGTAAATCCAGCAACATCCAGATTAAACTAAACACAATCTATATGACATGTAATGCCTGCTGTGAGGCAACTGCTGCTTACAAAGTCAGATAAGAGCCTTTTATTTGTTGTTAACTAACTAAAATATTTCCACATTATGCTTCTCCAGTCCCTGAGTGTCTTCCATTTTTTATTGATTAGCTCATCACTTTGAGGTTGAGCTGCTGGACAAATGTCTGCAGGACATTTTAGTCAAATATTTCTATGGGCTTTATGCAGCTTTTTTTCATTGCCAGTGTTTTAACAGATTGTAACATAACTCTCGGTTGCCACTACCATCCACTATCACTTAAATAATTATTTGAACCCCTGCTAAATTAAATTAAATAAGTTTGCTCACTTACAAAGAAATGAACAGTCTCTAATTTTTACTGTAGTTTCATTTCAATGGAGAGAGACAGAATATCAACCAAAAATCCAGAAAAAACACATTACATAAAAGTTCTAAATTTATTTGCATGTCATTGAGTGAAGTAAGTATTTGATCCCCTACAACTCAGTAAGTGAGCAAACTTACAAATTCAGCAGGGAATCAAATAAGTATTTCCCCTTAAAGTCTCAGGATGAATCTTTCTCCAAATTCCAGAGGATGTGACTCTTACACTCACTCCTGTCTTGCCTCTGTGCCACTCTTCGGGTCCTAGCATCATCACTGAGCAGCACTAGCTAACAGCATAGAAATCAAGTTCGCTAACCACAGAGGTCAACAAAAAGCATCTCCCAGAACAACAGATTCAAACACAAGCACCACATAAGGACAGCAAAACAAAAACAGATGTGGCTTCAGATAGTATTTTACTAGTAATAATAACAAGCAAGCAAGCTAATGTTAGCCAGATGAGCTGATGTTAGCTAACATTAGCCAAAAGAAAGGAATTTTTATCTGATGATGTCCGTCTGACCAAATGGGAATTTAGCAGTTGGATTATATCCAACCCTGAGCTAGTCTCCTTCTCACTGAAGTTGGCTAATGCTAGTGTGCCTGCTAAGCTGCCTCACTGAGCAAAACACTGTCTGGGCAAACATGAAAATGGCCGGCTAAAGGCTAACATTACAAGCTAAGCTAGGTGGATCTTGCTCATTAACGTTATCACTAGCAAAATCATATCTGAGGGGAAATGGTAGTTGGCTGCTTGCCAAATTACTTCGCCAGTCAGTATGATCCATGATGTCACATGGTACTGATGATAGCAATGAGGTAATCATGTAACAGCACGAAGATAGCACAAGACATATAACTAACATTTGCTGTCGGTTAGCCAGCCAGCTGTAACTAAGCTATACTGCTTTGTCACATCCAAGTCAATTCTGTCATAATTACTCTGGTGTTCAGTTATATGTTTTTGTCAGGCATCATGTCAGCTGCTGGTCTTTGTCTAACCAGTGTTGCACACCCATAACTTTTAGCTACACATCCAAACAAAGCAGGATAGATCTGGCCCTATTGATATCTCTGCAACACAATCCATAAACATCCTGACATAATGTCACAGCTGTTGTTTTGTCACATTCCTTCCTGGTGGTTTTAGTTAATATCAGAAGGTTTTAAACTCTTTTTTTAAAAAGGGTTTTTGAAAAAATTACCTTAAAGACTCGTGCTATGAAACCAAGGATTTTTCATTTCATCTCAGCTCCACCCTTGTTTCTCTTCCTTTCATCTCTTTAAATCATCCTCACTTGTTGGAGGTAAGATGCAAGGAAAAATCCATCCATCCATCTGTTTCTCATCCAGCTTAGGTTTGCAGGGGTGCTTTAGGCTTTTCCAGCCAATGTAGGGACAGAGACACAGAGAAAGACAGAGACACAGTCATCCAAACACCGTCACATCCAGACCTACAGCAAATTTAGAACCACCAATTAACCTAACATGCATGTGTTTGGAATGTGAGAGGAAGTCTGTGCAAGCACAGGAAGAACATGCAAACTCCACACACAAGGCTAAAGAGCAGGTGAAACAAGTAGGTCACTGAAACACGTAGGTATTCAGTCCACTAGGGTGTGACGCATTGAGACACTACGAGGGAATTCACAACCAGATTTGACAGCCAAATTTGGCAAACCAACACAGGTATCTCCAGCAAGAAACAAACAAACAAAACAATGACTCAACCTTCTCTGCAAATCCTCCTGTAGATTACTTTTTTCTGTCAGAGGCCTCTGCAACATAACATAAACATAATGTTGTGGAACATTTCAACAGTACCAGAAACTATTTCCTCTAAGAACATTTTCAACACACACTGAACATTATTACCTAGATTATATGGACAAAAGTACTTGGCCACCTACACATTACACCTACAGGAGCTGCTCAGATATGGAAACCCATTCCATGAAGCTCCCAGTGCACAGATTTTGTGTTGATGTAAATTCCAGAGGAGGTTTGGAACTCTGCAGTTATTGAGTCAGCAGAGCTTTGATGACTTGCATGATGCGCCTCAGCACTCGGCGACCCCACTCTGTAAACGTTATGTGTTCTGTCACTTCATGGCTGAGTTACTGTGGTTCCTAAATGCTTCCACTTTGCAGTGATACCACTTACAGTTTAGCATGGAATATCTAGGAGGGAAGAAATTTCACGTACTGGCTTGTTACAACGGTGGCATCCTATTACAGTACCATACTCGAATTCAATGAGCTCGACCCATTCTGTCACAGATGTTTTATAAAGGCAGACTCCCCTACAACAGCTGGGATAGGCTCCAGCCCAACTGCGACCCTGAATTGGATAAGCGGAAGAAAATGGATGGATGGATGGAGACTACATGGCGAGGTGTTTGATTTTATAAACCTGTGGCAATGGGACTGAAAACACCTGAATTCATAGATTAAAAGGTGTGCCACAATACTTTTGTCCATATAATGTACAAGAAGAGGGATGTACTGCTGACCTGTTGTATTAGACTGCAATATTTTTAGGTCGGTGGACTTAATAAATTAGGTAGGTGTCGGACTGTTCATATTTACACACACATTATCATTTTAAATATTCTATATAAATGTTATTATTATTATTCTTCTTATTATTATTATTAAGAATCCAGTTCATTGTAATTCTTTGTTGTCTCCCGGACTGCTTTTATTATTTGTGAGCAGCATGTGAGCTCAGACTCAGAGGACACAATTTCACAGAACCACCAGATGGGCCTTTGAGGATACTTCAGTCAGTAAACAGGCGCTCGGTTTGGTGTGGATGCCTCTCTACCCATGGCAGCAAACCTTTTACAGCTGCTGTGTTGCTGCTTGTTTGATCATACAGATCTGGACTTTGTGTTTGACTTTCACACTTCAGCTGCAGCAGGACATTTAAAGGGGTCTGTGACGTGTAGGGACTGACAATGCCATGAAGAACGAGTGGCCAATTCCACTCTTATTAAGACCATTTAATAACTTAATTCCTGCAAATCAAACGGAGAGACGCCGATCTCCTGTGGTTGTAGCTGGCAGCGCGCCTGACTCAGACTGAGTCTGTACAGTGGTCCACCTCCTGCTTTATTCTGTGAAAAGATTAGAGGGCTGCAGAACTTATTGACTCAGATTTATCCTCCAGGTATAGGAGTAATTAATGTAATTAGGCGCTCTATCTCTGCTCAGGCCTCTTATCAAAGCTGTTTCCTTATCGCTTCTGGAAATTTAATTAGAAAAATCTTTCTAATTAGAGATTTTGTGAAAATAAAGTTAACTTCAACCAGATGATAATTGTTGGCCAGAAGTATATAAAAAGAATACTTGGGAGTTTTTATATTAACCACTTAAGCCCTAGGCTATTTATTTTTTTTTATTTCTATCTGAGAAAAGATAAGAATATTTGAGTGGTCAAAAGGAAAAACTGTGTGCTTCATGTATAAAGGACACTTAGAATATTTTTGAAATATAAGAATTCCCCTTGTTCACACACAAGGCCAATGTGAATATTTTCACTACTAATCAAAACTGTAAGTTTTAGAGTGAATAACAGCTTTAACAAAACAAAAAACAAATTAGTTTTCCCACATGCAGCACAGTTCAGAACTTTTCTAAACTGGAGATGTATACTAGAATGCAAGGTAGAATCAGGCTGATCGGACATTAAGTTGTCGTTTTCCTGCCGATTCACTAGTTCAGAGTCAGTGTAAGTTGAGCCCATGTGAGCATAGAGCAGGGCACTGACTGGAGAGTTCACAGCTGGTGAGTGGGCATCCTGACTGGCTGCCTCCTACATGCTCTGCCCGGGTCCAGCCATTGCTAAAAGCATACAGAGTATTTCCAGTTGTGAGAATACGTCTGACATGGACATATCCTGTTGTGTCCTATATATGAGAAAGGACAACCTCAGACTATACTACTACATTTGAAGTGATACTTTTTAATATGCACCTTACGTCTTAGGGCTAACATTAAGATTTCCTTTTTTTTTTTTTTTTTTATTTTTTTTTAAAAT
>VUQI01008155.1:1088-17138 GCA_015106735.1 Paratilapia polleni | reverse complement strand
GACAAGAGTTGAATTTTTTGGAAGGTTTAAGTCCTGTTACATCTGGTGTAAAACTAACACAGCATTTTATAAAAGAGCATCATACCAACAGTGAAACATGGTGGCGGTAGTGTGATGGTCTGGGGCTGCTTTGCTGCTTCAGCACCTGGACGACTTGCTGTAATTGATGGAACCATGAATTCTGCTCTCTACCAGAAAATCCTGAAGGAGAATGTCTGGTCATCAGTTTGTGCCCTGAAGCTCAAGAGCACTTGGGATATGCAGCAGGACAATGTCCCAAAACACACCAGCAGGTCCACCTCTGAATGACTCAAAAAAACAAAATGAAAGTTTTGGAGTGGTCTAGTCAAAGTCTGGATATAAATCTGACTGAGATGCTTTGGCATGACCTTAAACAGACCGTTCATGCTCGAAAATCTTCAAATGTGGCTGAATTAAAGGTGGGATGGATAGCTTTTTTCCTTAATAAATGAAATCATCATTTAAAAACTGCCTTTTGTATTTACTCGGGTTATCTTTGTCTAATATTAACATTTGTTTATGATCTGAAACATGTAAGTGTGACAAATATGCAAAAAACTAAGAAATCAGGAAGGGGGCAAACACTTTTTCACGGCACTGTATATAATGGAAAGCTTGACAAACATCAGCATACCAAAAAGACACTGCAACATTTACTATGAATGAAATGGGATGCTTTATCAGTTAATCATGTGTGTTGTAAAAACAGCAGGACAGATGCCAATTATTCAGAGGGTGACGTATGAGGAAACATTTCTTCTCTGTAAAGGAGTTGCTGTTTTAATAACCTCGTCTAGGAATGTTTTTATCCAGGATGTTTTCAGTGGCTAATCTGGAAAAACTTGCCACAACCCACAAACCAACAAAACAAACTGAAAATGCCAGTTTAAAGTCCAATGTGTTTGACTAGTGTGTTCACTGCCTTCAGTTGAATTCGGGCAGGCATGCATGTAGTGTGATTGCTATCCATGCCCCAGCATGCATCTCCAAAGCTTCCTCAATGACAGTTGTCTAAGTAAAAATAGCTTTGTTAAGTAATTATGCAAGAGGACAGCATGTCACAGCTTCTCCAACTAAGTCACAAAATGCATAAAGTCATAAATCTTGTGCTTTGCAGAAGATTGTTAAGGTCAGTGTGAGCGCAGGCCAGCGGGGAAGTGGGAAGAGGGGCAAATACTTTTTCATGGCACGTTAACCTCATCAATTAAAACTGTAGATGTTTTTAAGATTTCTAATAGAATCTATGAAATAAATGTATGTACGTATTTTTAGGAAAAACGAGCAAAAATCTGTGGGCTTCCATCCTGTATTTGTAGTCACCTGTGTCGGTATTTTAAGTAATAAGACAGTACTGTTTTTAGCTAAGCTTTAAAGGCCTCCAGAGTCTTGTGAGCATAGCGACACAATGAATGTTTGCCTCTAGCTTCAGACGTCTGCCACCCCAGGCACTTTAAATAAGAGCAGCAAAAGTAAAACTGTGCTCAGATCTTGTGTTTAGATGATTTAAAAAAAAAAAAACTCTTCTTAATCTCTCTTTTTTCCTGGTCTCTTTCAGGAGTTTAGGCGTCCACTTCTCTAAAGTGCGTTCACTGACGTTAGACTCATGGGAGCCAGAATTACTTAAGGTGCGCCTTCCAAACACTTTGCCTACAGCTCATCCTGTCTGTGCCATGTTTTTCTCCCAGCACAGTTACGTGTCTTATTACTTTAGTGCATTGCTAATGCAATTTTAATTAGGCCTTTTAAATATGTTCTCTTTCTGTGTTATCTCTCTCATCTTTGTACCCTCATCTTATATTTAGCTGATGTGTGAATTGGGGAACACTGTGATCAACCAGATTTATGAGGGAGCCTGTGAGGAACTTGGAGCAAAAAAACCCGGACCCTCCAGTTCAAGGTCAGTCTTAATCCAGCAGGATAATTTTGCAAAAGCATTATTATTAGAAGCATTATAGTAAGCAGCACCCTCTCTTATGCCTTTTCAGTTATAAAAAAAAAAAAGTGACTAAAGACTGTACAGATACCTGGGCTACACTTAATTATCTGTCTCCATTTTCTTATGATCATGTCCGTCCAGACAGGAGAAAGAGGCCTGGATCAAATCTAAATACGTGGAGAAACGCTTTCTGAAGAAGATCAGTGGCAGTGAGGCATTGGTAGAGGGTGAAAGGAAGTCCCGCCCCTGGACAGTGAAGAAATGCCAACGGCACAACAGCTCTGTTCGGGCCCCCAACAAGGCTCGTAGAAAATATCACCGCTATGAACCTGGCAGCGCCTCGCCAGCAAACCTCTCAGCAGGTCAGTGTGGGGAATTCACTTCTCAGTAGTCATAATGTGCAAATACACTCTGAAGCACAGACTGAAATCAGACTTTCTGCAGCAGCTGCAGCAAAGTTTCGCCGGGACTCCCTGTTCTGTCCAGATGAGTTGGATTCATTATTTTCCTACTTTGACACTGGCTCTGGTCCTCGCAGTAAGTCCACTACACAATGAGTTCATACAGGTACAGTGCAAGGTTGTTGTAGACATTAGATTTAGGTAAACACTCCATAGTGAAACAAAATAACTTCAAAATTTAAGTTCTTCTTGCAAATTTTGACATATTTTTGATTACTTGTGCAATCCTACCAGTGATGTACGTACTTTTGTGTAGTGCAATCTGTGCTAAATAATGATTAACGTGTCCATGGCTTGGCGATGCTTGGCCCTGCAGGTCTCAGCAGCGACAGTGGCCTGGGTGGAAGTACTGACGGCAGCACAGACATCCTGGCTTTTGGGTCAGTGGTGGACAGTGTAACAGAGGAAGGTATGTGTGCTTGTGGGTTGGCTCCAAAATATTATCAAGTGTGTCACCAGTGTCAGTAGTTAGAATTGAAATTACATCCTGTTACATGTACTTATATTGCCCTTCATTCTCCCCTTATGTTGCTCACCTACAGAAGAGGAGTCAGAGGAGTCCTCCAGTGGTGAGGTGGAGATTGAACAGGAAGTATCATCAGACCCTGAAGACCCAAGAGAACTCCATCCTGGGGCACTCCTCTACCGATCTTCCCGACTCCACAACCTGCCGCTCATGGCGGAGGCTTTGGCACATGGTGCTGACGTACACGCCGCTTGTGAGGAAGAGGAGGGAAAAACACCACTCATTCAGGCTGTGATAGGGGTGAGATGCTCTTTGATCAACATGTCTGAGTATTTTGATTTGGATAAAGTGAAGTGGGAGTAAACCAATAAGTTGCTTTCATTTATTAGATTTTATTTCCACTGAATTTATATAGACTGTCTGGGTTCAAAATTGAACAGATAAGGTCTGAGGTTTAGGACCCAGATTTCATGTAAGCATAGCAGTTATAAACACCCACAGCCATAAACAATTAAAAACAAGAAAGACTCTCCACATAACCATATCATCTGCTGTTATAAACTGCACCCACTGGACTTTGTAAAATAAATAAAATTCTCTCCATCTGTCTCTCTGTCAGGGCTCCTTGATAGCTTGTGAGTTTTTGCTACAGAATGGGGCCGATGTGAACCAGAGGGACATGAGAGGCAGGGGCCCGCTGCATCATGCAACATACCTGGGGCACACTGGGTAAGAAAGACATATAAGTGGCGAAAAAAGTTATAAGCTTTTAATGTTCTACCCTTCGTATAATGTCATTAATTGAGGCAATCGAGAAGCGGCAGTGAATACCTTTTGTTCCAAATGTTAAGGAATGTATGAGGTAATTTCTCCCCAAAACAAAACCAAGCTGCCTAACCAGTTGTGATAATTCTTGATTATTCTTTGTCACACTGTGTAACAAGGAAAAGCTACAGGAAATCGCTGTTCAAAAACACTAAAACATCTCAATGTTATTCTCATTGTAGGACAGTCTTTGTCACTGTCTTGTTAAACAGACCATCATGAGTAATCCCTTTAAAGCATTTGAAACAGGTTAAACAGAAATCATGCCTGTAACTTTAGAGTAAAGTATGAAGAAGAGAGACAAACAAATGATGAAAGGATAATATATCAATGAATGGCATATCAGTAAGTCATCAAATATGCCATATCACTTCTATTTTAGTGTTAATTGATGTATTAAAGTGGACCTAATATGTTTATTTCCATTTCCATATTTTTATTCTTGGACTCTAATAGAGTAGCATTTCAAATTAATCCTTCTTGATCTTATACTTTGTGAAGCCACATGTTTGACATGTTGAAAACAAGCTGTTTTAGTTTCTCTTCCTTTAAGCCAAGCTTCTTGTGATTGGCTTCTCTTGATAAAAGGATAGTTTGAACAGCAGGTGGGTGGGGCTTCTGTGCTCACAGCCAAAGGGATATCCCCTCTCTACGATGAGAATCCACCATTGCAATAATATATAAATGACAGGAGATAAGACAACACATAATAGGTCAGTTTTAAGCTCTTTGTTTGTCTCCCCATCTTTGTTTGTACAGTCAGGTGTGTCTGTTCCTGAAAAGAGGAGCATCACAGACGGAGGTGGATGAACAGGGACATGACCCTCTAAGCATCGCTGTGCAGGCTGCCAATGCAGACATCGTCACCCTGTAAGTCATTCTGAGTCAGATTTTCTGAATCATGCATTACCATGTTTGAGAAAGTGAATTTAATTAGTGATTAATTAAAAGTAGCTAATATTGAGGAACATGTATTACTTCATCTTTTTGCTGAGCAAGCAACAAACTTTCAAAAACATCAGTAATTCAATGAAATCAACTGAATTTTCTAATCAGGGGAGAGTATGTGGGTCATTTGTAGTACTGATCTGTGCTTTAATCCATGTGACTAAAAAATTTGTTTTCACCAGAGTGTAAATAAACCAAACATTCATCTGACTGTCTTTATCAGCAGATGGAGTTCGACCAGTTTGTTTTCTGTTAATGTAGAGCAGTAGGTGTACAGGAAAAAAAAAAAAAAGCTTCTAAGTTGCACTTGGATGCTCAAATGTGTAATGTTTCTACTGTTATTGTGAAAGCTGATGTATCCATCATTGGTGGTGAAGTAATATTGCTCTTTTCTTTCCTTCTTCCCTCATCTCATCCTCTCCTTTCCACGGTGGCCTGTCACCCTTACTGCTCCTTATCACCTCACCACATTTCCATTCTCCTGGTCTGAATGCGAATCCTTTCACTCCCTTTTTATCCCCATCTTTTCTCACCTGCCTTTGTTCTCCCTCACTCCTCCCCACTTCTGTCCTCCAGGTTGCGTCTAGCTCGGATGAATGAAGAGATGCGAGAGGCAGAGGCTCCACTGGGTCAACCAGGTCAATACCCTACAAGCAGCCCCACCGAGCAGCAGTATAGGAAGTGCATCCAGGAATTCATCTGTCTCAACATAGACGAATGCTAGTGGTCACTTCTGTACCCTGGAGCATAGCGTGTGCTCTATTTATATATCTTCCTCTTGAAATACTGAGAAAATAACGTATTCATGTAGAAGCTGCCCGTACATACTGATCACAAGTCTGTTACTTCCCCTAGATCTAGGCCTGCAGGCAACTTTTCAAAGGCAGGGTGTCTGAATAGAGAGTGACTGTGGGATGCTTCGAGTCATAGGGAGACCCCTGATGGACCTTTCTAACTTTACTCACCACCACCATTTTCCTGCTTCACCACTATGTTTCTGCTTGCCATTACTTGGCACCACCAGTGCTAGCTACACAACACAACCAGTAAAAAGACATCTGCTTTTTTGGTGTTTTGCTAACAGGGTTATGCTCTAACTTATCATTACATGGTGTGACCTCCTGTATGACGGTGTGGGTTATTTGTTGCCTACCAGCTCTTACCTCTGAAGAATCTCGCTGCATTAATCCTGTACACTTTATATCTATCCAGACCATCTGTGTGACATCCAGCATACCCATCTCTTCTTCATCAGAGATGTAAATATGCATATTTAGAAGTTTAGGATCTGTGTACTGTGGCATGAGGTTAAACAATATGGTATTTGTTCCAGTAACTAAAAGAAAAAGAGTAATCGACAAGCTGCAGTAGAGGTGGGCAGGGTAGTTTACTGTATATAAAGAGGGGTCAGGAAAAGTAATGTAAAACTGTGACAAAAATACTGAAGGGCTTGTGGGGAAGAGACCCTCGCCTGCTTTGTAAGATACTTTGTGATGTCGTGAGTGAGTGAATGAACAGGAGAGTGCATGTGTTAAAGAATACTGAGAGACAGAGCTAAATAATATGTAAAGGGGAAAAAAAGAAACTCTGCACTTTTCCCATATACAGTATTGTCATTTAAGTTTTTTATTGTTCTTGTCTAGTCAAGTTGTTGTCTAGTTATTGTCTATTTTAATTATGTCTTTTTATTTATCTTTCCAGAGGACCAGTGCAATGCATTCTTGGATGTAGTCTTTATCTGCATTTCTGTTAATGATTGTCAGTTGAATCCAAAAGCATTAATTGGAATTTATGACAGAAGTCTTTAGATAGAATAATGAACATTAATAGCAGTCATAAGACACCTTTTCTTTTGCTTTTGAATTGCCTTAGATTACAAAGAGTTCAAGTATTTGCATTCAAACGTACCACTTTTCATTAGAATTCGCAAGCATATCAATGGAAATTCTGATTACATTGGAGAAATTGTGAAGTCACAGTGACTCATTACTTGAGGACTGACCAAGCTCTAAAGGTTGTGTCCACACAAGTCAGAGTAAATCTTGCAGAGTGGTGAGGATGTGCAAAAACATGGCTTTACATCACTTTCCTCGACAGACATTCGTGACTCATGAGCATATAAACACATCTGCAGTTTCCTGTAAATATTCATATTACAGCAGCTATAGTGAGATTATGGAGCACTTTTAACTTTTTAAACATTTTTAGGGAGCACATTTCCCTCGCTGGTCAGTGCCAAGAATATTCTTTGTATGCTTTGCCAGATTTTTGGGAATTTCGACCTTGTTTGCATCCTGAGCATGATGAAATATTTTTTTCTGTAATTTGATCACTTTGTGCAGTGCAGTCCTGTGGAAAAAGCATGTACCAATATGACCTCTCTGGTGCCATTCTTTCATCCAGACACAAATCTGTGGTGACTTTTCTTCTTTTCTTTCTATTTTCTCAATGCTGTGGTTTTATTTTCCTCTGCCAAAGACTTTTAAAGGGAAAGTGTCTGACATTGTTGTATAACATCACTTACAAAAAAACAAAAAAAAACAAACAAACAAGAAATTGTTGTGGGTATATACAGGATACTCTTACCATCCTTTCTGAAGTGACAAGAGTGGTAGAAACACTGTTGGTGCTCACATGTTCAGAAGATACAGAGATGTGACTTACCTGATAGATGCAATAGTTCAATGTACTGCAAGTAGAACCAGTCTAGGGGGTGATGTGAAGCTACTGTGACCAAACTGTTAAGAGCTGCCGCCCTCGTGGAAGTATTCAATGTTGTGTCCATTGTGTGTAGTATTGACTTAAGAGTGGTTAAAGGTGCAAACATGCTGTAAATAGTACACTTGCATATTTTAAATTAATGCCAACTTCCTGCCTCTCAGCGTTCAGTCACAGATTCTGTTTAACGTTTGTCTTTCATTGTCTTCAAAAAATCAACCGGTCAGGTAGAACTGTAACATTCAGAACTGACTTGGAGGAGTTCTTCTGTTTACTGACGTTTGGATATCTTTGGAATACTCTCTTCCTTGTCTTTAGAAGCACTAAGGGGAAAAAACAAAATGCATACAATAAAACTGAGAAACTGAAATAGATCAGCTAACCCTGCTTTCTGCTTGTTGCTCTCATTACTGTTCCCTGTCTCATCTTCTCTGTGTAACATTCTCCCAGCATTGTTTTTTGTTTTTGTTTTTTTTCTTCCAGAAGATAGCTGCTCTGATTTATCAGTTAGTAAACATGGTAATGATGTTAATTCATAGATATACCCAGATGTTGGGAGAATGCTATTTTTAAACCCTGATGTGTAGCACTTGACTTATTCAAAGCAATAAACTGATTACTTTCATGTTATCAACTATATCTGAGGTATACACATGGATGCCTCCAGACTGCCAGTATGCTATTTAAGGATCACTTAAGCATTCAGGGTCTTATGGGTCTTAAAACAGTGCTTCAGCTTCTTGCTTGCAGCTGCAGCACTGTGCCTTGAATAATTCAGTGTCTCCAGTGTGTAAAACATGTATGTGCTCTCACAAGCGTTGTTACACCATCACTGAAAAATGTCCTCACATGCCAGATATGTCTAATTCCTTCAACTTAACACTAAAGGCAAATGACACATGTCCACTTGAGGAAATAACCACTGACTGACATGTCATTGCTTCTGTCACCACAGGGCGTGCCACGAGCAGCAGGAGAGTTAAATCCAAGGATGTTCAGGATAGAGTGAGTGAAGCATCCTGGGCCATCTTGTTATAGCACACTAGTGTGATACTATGATTCTTCCTGCTCTGGTGGTTGCGGGTGAACTTGAGTGTCTTGCTCTATCGCCCCCTTTTTAAGGATACTCTTGGAAATCATTTGCTGCGCTAATGCTGTCAGTCTTTTCCCTTTCTTATAAATGAGCCAATTAAAGTAAACTGCTGTGAAGGAACATTGCCTTCAGGAGGATGTGCCAAGACAACTGCAATGCAGTATTTATATACATTAGTAGTTTAAACTGTAAGTTTGACTGCATTCAGATATCAGCAAACATTCAAGGAGAGTTGGTAAGTAAAAAAGAGTGTCTGAGCCATGAGTGAACTGGACAGGATGCTCACCACTACCTCCCTGTAAGTTCCACATTAGCTATTAGCTATCCAAAAATCCCATTTAAGCGGGGACAGAGGGTTTACTTGTATGTGTCATGTACCACTGGGCTAGACATAGGAGCTTCACACCAATACGAGGCTGTGGGGACTTTGCTCTTTCATGGGTATACAAAGCAAGCGTTAATCTGCTCTGTCTTCCTAAATATTGGAATGTGGGTTCTTGGGTTTGCTGGGTCATTGCTTATATATCACATAGTATTAAAAAAGGCTCAATGAGAAGATTGATCATTCTCCATGGTGCCCTGCAGCAGGACAGACCCTTGACTTCAGTATTCACTGTTTCAGGTGACATCTCCTGCGCTGATGTCTTTCGCGAGTTTTCTCTCCTCGCGTCTCTCCAGCCCGAGAAGTTAAGGAGAAGGAGCATACAGTTCAGCAGCTGCAAGAAGCCCTACTTCATCTGACCACTCCAGTCACTTTGGAATCAAGCAGGAGGTTGCTGCGTGCAATTAAAAAGACATGTTGGTGCTGGGGAGTAAATGTTGCAGGAATATCAGCAGCCACTAGTTAAAACTACAGCAGACTTGTAATAACTCTCAAATTCTCTTGTAAATAAACTTGGTCATGGTCAAGATCATAGTTCAAACAGTTCCATTGCACTGATGTTTTGGCTGACCTTACAACAGTTGTGGTAATGGAAGTGGGTTACCCACAGAGTTGGCATAAAAGTACATATACCAGCAACACAATTTTCAAACTGCCTGCGTAATATTGTGTAGGGCCCCATTATAAAGGCAAAAACAACCTCAGACCTGTTGGGGCATGAACATGGCATGAACATGGAACCTCTGGGCAGTTTGGAGGCTGGGTAAGTGCCTCGGATAGTTTTTTGTGTTCCTCGGGCTGTTTCTGAGCAGCTTTTTGCCGTGTGGTGGGCCACGTATTTCTTCCATCGGGGAGTGCAACTGCTTCATGTGCAACAATGTTTGGGCAGGTGGTCATGTGTCCAAGTAATGCCAACATAACTACCAGGACCCAAGTTTTCCCTAGAGAACATTGCATTGTAGGAGATGATCAGTGTTATTTACGTCACCTGTCAGTGTTTTTAATGTTGTGGCTGATAGGTGAACAATAACAATAGACACTTTTAAAAATAAATGTAATTTTTTTTTTTTTTTAAAGGAGCAGACCCTCACCATTTTCCTCTCAGGGAGTGGTCAAGTTCCCAGAACACTGGATCCTACAACCTGAGCCCAAACAAAAAATAGCACTGATGAAATAATCTGGGTTGTGTTTTATTAGACACAGGAACACTTTCTCTAGACCTTAATCATTATGCAAATGTTTCCACAGGCTTAATGACACTCTCTGTGATGAGTAAACTAAACTTGATGATTAAATTAAGCGAAGTAACCCTTTAATATTTGTTCAGAATTTCATTTGTCAACTGCAAATCTCTGATGAAATGATTTTCTAACTATTTTTGTAGCTGGTGGCAGTAGTAAAAAAAATAAATAAAAAGAAATTTCCTGAAATTAAAGTCCTTGTGGAATGTTTTATGTTGTTCAGTCTATGTATATTTATTTTAAACTTGGGCAAACAAAAAGGCTATAGAAACAAAATTTAAAAAAAAAATAAAATCAAACAGCAGCATAAAGAACCAACAGGACCTCTGAGCTCCTCACAACAGACACAGACGGCTGTGTAGTGTGTCAAGCATTACTTGGTGATTAAGTAACTACAAATGTAAGTATGGATATTATCATTAAAAAGACCCTTCAAAGTTATTGAAGGGTAAATGTATTTATTAGACATCGTTGGACTTCCAGGGGGATTGTGAGCAGCTGGTGACAGTAAAGTCCTTGCTGAGCCATTTTTCGACTACTATGGCAATGATGAAGAAGAAAACCGGAAGTGTAATTTTTCCTCCTGCTGGCGATAGCTTAAGCTACGGTGGTGTCATCGTCTTATCGGATTGGGGTTGTTAACAGAAATAACAACCTTATTTCGTGTCCAGCCACGAATACATATTTTCACTGGGGTCTCTGGAGAGGTATGTCTGTAATACACGCCATGTAGTTTCTAAATGCGAGAGATGTCTCGGTCATCCCTCGTTAGTAATACAACTGTTCGTGCTAGCCACTGCTAACTTTAGGTAGCTAAACATGGTTAGCAGTGGCCTGCGTTAGCTAACGTTAGCCTCTCGCACTATAATGGACACAAACAGGAACTGACACCGGCTAGCCTTACCCAAGCCACGGTGCCTAGCATACCTTAGCTGACTGCACTGATATTCTAATTAAAGAATAGTCGTCCACATATGCATATTTTGTGTAGTTTAAGGTTGGTCTGTAATGCTTTTTTACTGTCCAATATCAGGCAGGATGATAAATACTGAATTTGCCGGAGATTTAACATTAGCCTAGCCTGCTAAGTAGCGGATTAGCCTCAGCCACATAAGTTGCGTTAAGAAGCCTTCTCTTTTATTAGGAAGTGATAATGACATAATTCCAGCTCTGTCCACATAATTGCAACTCCGCCCACGTACTGCTTATTACATGCCTGCTTTTATCTCCATGACGCCAGGTCAGTTGGCACTGTCTGGCATCTTAGTAAGGTTAGTAGGTTGACAGGGAAAGAAAGTTGAAAGTACATTTATATCCGTCGTGTCGCAACTGTCAATACAAGCACGTTGCGTATTTGCACTTGAACGCAATGTTTGAACTCCATTGTGTGCTAAATGCATACTTGTTTTCACTTGTCGTGGCAATGTTGTTTGCATATAGCATTGTAACACCACAGCAATACTGTACATGAGTTATAAAACAAAAAACATACAGCGCCATTGTAGCACAATGAGAGAAGGGATAGTTATTAAATGGGTGCTTCTTACTTGCTGTTTAATTCGACAACTTAATCTTATAGTAGAAAAGAGGGAGAATTCATTATTTGGTGCATTTTTGATATTTAAACTTAAGTCGTTAGCCAAATTGAGGCTACAGTCTGTACAATCTGTGTGCATCAATAGCAACATAATCTAGGTAGTCCACAAAACCAGCTGTCAACAGTTTAATTAAGAATAAGGCCTGAGATGGTCACTGTATTACAGTAGTGTCTTGGTAAGATAATTACCATGATAGGTCAGGTGATGGTACTGGATGCAGTGTAGACAACGTTGTCTAGTCTGCTCTATTTGAAGCTGCAGTTACATTTTACAGTAATAGCACAGTTCAAGCTTTCCACCAGCCAGAATTATACTAGTGTATTATGTTGTTGTTGTCCAGGGGTAGCAATTCTACCAGTATGAACATATCATGATATCTTTGTAACTGCAAAGGAAGTAATCTCCATAATAAAAAGACACTCAATCATATGCTTTTTGAAGTTCAATCACATATCATCAGAAGAAGCGGTGTACAAAGTATGAGGCACGCAGCTTCATGAACACTGCCCTGTCATTCAGATCTATAAACTGACTTTATGTCTGAGTCATCATAAAGCAGCGCATATTCAGAGTTCAGATGTCTATAGTAAGACAGGATATGCTTTGCTTTTACTAATGTGAAGGAATACATCCTGAGAGTGGTGCCAGTGTAACAAATATAAGACCAGATTTATGCATTTCAATATGCTCTTTTGTATGTTCTCTCAATCTTCAGATGAACAACAACGGGAACAAAAGAGCTCCAACTACAGCCACTCAGAGACTTAAGCAGGATTACCTCAGGATTAAGAAAGACCCCGTGCCTTACATTTGTGCAGAGCCCCTTCCCTCCAACATCCTAGAATGGTAAGTTCTTCATCCTAGCACGGCCTTAAAACCATCACCCAGGAAATATTAGGACCTTTTGACTCTTGTGGGTTAGGCAGGACTGTTAGGGAAGAGTGCTTCCAAAGTTTAAAACCTGTTAATATTCTGTATGATAATGATAATAACCTATACATTTATTATAATGTGTAAAAACAGTTTACAACAACAAAATTTAATTATAGTTTCCAATTTAAACAGCTTTAGTTGTATTTAGCCATGAACACACTTTTAATTATGTTTTCAGTTTTATAACTTTAAGTACATTTACAGTACTGGCAAAAGTCTTGAGCCACCCCTCATTTCTTTATATTTTGCTAGGAAAATGGGAAATAGGTGCAGTGATTTATTGAAGCATGTGCAAACATAAATGGAAATACAGTATACAAGGCAAAAAATTGCTCACTTCTAACTTGAAAGCTTGAAAGTCAGTATTTGGTATGACCTCTTTTATTCTTCAACACAGCCTGAACTCTCTTAGACAAGCTTTCTTGTAATTTCTTTAAGTAGTCTTCAGGAATAGTTCTCCAGGCTTATTGAAGAACATGGTGCAAGAATACTATTTTATGCCTGTAAAACGGTGTTATCTGTGGTATTTTTCATAGATTAAAGTAAAGAAATGGGAACAAATTATGAGTTTTTGTGACTAGCTGCTAATAACAAAGCGCCTGAAGATACAATTTAAAATCTGTTCTTTGCTAAGTTGTCTGTTATGTGTAGATGCAACACTTCGTCCCTTGAGTTAGGTGCCGTTTTCATGCTTGAATGGTTCATTGGTCAGTGTTAAGTGGCTTAACTAACAAAAAAAACATACCTCTGAAAATGGTCAGGTACAAGGACTGGACTGAAAATGAGTGAAAAAGCAGCCAGTGTCCAAAGAATGACTTTGAAAGACCTTCAGAAACCTGTAGAACTATTGCTCAAGACCACTTTAAAAATTACAAGAAAGTCTGGACTTTCTTGAAAGACTTTGCACAATACTGTACTTGAACAGTGAGACACCCTTATCCAGGATTAGTTTTGACTGATAAAATTGTTAGATGTGTATACATACTGTTTCTTTGGTAGAAACGAATCCCCATGTATCGTGACACATTGGTTCATATTTTATTGGTACATATTTGTCGCTGTATAAAATAGTTGAAACATCTTACAGGGTGGTATGTGGAATAACCTGAGTACCTGAAGACGATCAGGCATGTTTTCCTGTGATGATTTGATTTATTTATTTATTTATTTATTTATTTTTTGGGGGGGTGGGGGTGCGCTGGGGTGCGCTCATTTCCCTTGTGTTGGGCAGAGGGAGATGTGTCACTATCTTAAAAATCTGAACCAGTACAAACGAAACGACATGTAAATACCAGTGAAGTTGTGAGAGAAAAATTATGGTGGTGGTGCCTTCCTATAGAAGTTGTTCAAAAAGGTTCTGAAAAGATGACATTTAAATAATGAATTGTTTTAAATATGTAGGACAACACATTTTTTTTCTGTCAAACTAAGATGAAAAATAAGCCAAAGTTAAATATTAGTCAGGTAATTTATTAGCATTGGATGGATGGATGTTTAAAGGGATTTCTGGTTCCAGTGAAAATCATAAGCATGGAGATAATGTGTACTTAGAATATGACACAACCCTCAGAAGTGTGTATAACTCATAAAAGATAAACAACCTTGTAAAAACTGATAAAACTAGGAATTCTTCCTTCCCAACGTCCTTAATAATACAGATACCTTCCTAAGTTGTGATATTTTATATTAATTATTTAGAAAAGCAAGTGTTTATTCAACATACATTTAGTGCTATAGTACTGTGCAAAAGTCTTGAGCCACCCCTCATTTCTTTATATTTTTGCTTCCAAGCAGCCAGACTTTCTTGTCATTTTTAAAGTGCTCTTGAGCAATAGTTCTTCAGGCTTTCTGAAGGTCTTTCAAAGTCTTTCTTTGGACATTGGCTGCTTTTTCCACTGATTTTCAGTCCAGTCCTTGTACCTGACCATTTTCAGAGAAATGTTTTTTTTTTTTTGTTTGCTTGTTAAGCCACTTAACACTGACTTATGAACCATTCAAGCATAAAAAAGGCACTTAACTCAAGGGATGAACCAGTGTTGTCTACGCATAACATGGGATTTATACTTGTGCGTTTAAATCTATACTGTAGGTACGTCGTCACTGCAAACCCTTCTGAAACCCAATGCTGTAACCTACGCGATGTGCACCTCCCTAGAAATGTCACTACACGTTGCGTCGACACAGCCCTATTGTGATTGCCTGTTCAATACCGTTGAGCACTCCTATGCATTTCTGGATACTTTTTCGCCACTGTTTTTGAATGGATCAGTGAGAAAGTAATAATCATCTTGAGGGACAAATATGTTTGCCTCTGAAAAAAAAACTGACCACAACAAAGAGTGGGGACCCAGGAGGGGGAACAAAAGACCCAGCATTTTATTTGTTTCTGTTGTGGCTGTCACTGCGTATAAAACACTGGGACATGACCACAAGGTAATTAACATATGCAGCACCATGCACAAGCATAAATGCTGGCAACAGCATTGGCCACTTGTGTGGGTTATGCTGTAGGCTCTACAAAGATTCACTGCAGAAGTCTAAATCAGCCATGACAGATAACTTGGCAAAGAGCCAATTTTTAATTGTATCTTTAGACACTTTGTCACTAGCAGCCTGTTGCAAAAACACATCATTTATTCCCATTTCTTTAGTTGAATCTAAGGGGGGAAAAAGAAAGATAACAGAGTTTGACAGGCATAAAATTGTATTTTTGCACCAACCAGGTAATTCCCAAAGAGCCATTAGTTGAAACTTGGCATATATCAGCATGGTGTGCAGTGTGTTGTTAAAAACTTTTGAGGACAAAAGAAGAAGTGGCAGGCCTAAAATATTACAGCATATGAACAGTATCTGAAAGTCATACCCTTAAGAAATGGAAAAAAAATCCAGCAAAGACCTGACACAGGACCTGAGAGATGCATCTGGCCCTTCAGTTGATCCATCTACTGTTCATTAAAGCCTCATCAGAAATGGTCTCAGTGGAAGAGTGTCTGTCAAGAAGCCAAATTACACAAGAAGTGGACTGAAAATCAGTGGCTACAGGTCTTATGGAGTGATGAATCCAAATTTGACATTTTTGGTTGAAATCATTGTCAATATGTAGGGAGGAGGTCAGGAGAGAGTTACAACAGTGAGTGTCTACAGCCATCTGTAAAACACGGTGGAGACTCTGTCACGGTTTGGGGCTGCATTTCAGCCAGTGGTGTTGGAGATCTTGTCAAAATTATTGTAAAAAGTAAAAAAAAAAAAAAAAGTATTGTCAGATTTTATTTCACCATACAAAACCATCTGGAAAGTGTCTGATTGCCAACAACTTCATTTCTCAGCATGACAATGATCCCAAACACACTGCCAATACAGTAAAAGCAAACCTGGATAGAAAAACACACAATGGAACACTATCAGTCATGGATTGGCCTCCCCAGAGC
>VUQI01008152.1:35213-49567 GCA_015106735.1 Paratilapia polleni | reverse complement strand
TGTTTATTTTACTGTATTTTGTGTACAGCGCTTTGTGACCACTTGTCTGTGAAAGGCGCTTTATAAATAAATGTTATTTACTTACTTACACATTCACTTTATCTGTAGTATCAATTTTCCATCAACTCATACATTTGCAAGTAGAATTTATAATCTGGGAGAAGTAGACCTTTTATACAAATTTACAATGTGGTGTCTAACTGATGCAGAAAAATGTAGACAAATGGGAAATTCTTCTTTTGTTTTCTGACCAGGTGATCTGGAGGCACAAAGGAAAGCGTCCCTCTGCGCTGGGCAACAACACTCTAATAGTGGACTGGATGCCACAGAAAGACCTTCTGGGTCACCCACAGACCAAAGTCTTTGTAGCTCATGGAGGAACTAATGGTGTGCAGGAGGCGATTTACCACGGGGTCCCTCTGCTCGGCATACCCTTGTTCTTTGACCAGTATGACAACCTTCTACGTTTACAGGAGAGAGGAGCTGGAAAGATCATTCAGCTAGCTGATCTTAATGGGAACATTTTTGAGCAAGGCCTTCAGGAATTGCTCCTTCTAGAGAGCTACATGCAGAACATGCAAAGACTGTCACGTTTGCACAGAGATCAGCCAATAACACCCATGGAGCAGGCCATCTTCTGGGTAGAATATGTGATACGTCACAAAGGGGCTCCTCACCTGCGTACAGAGTCTTATAAGATGCCTTGGTATTCATACTGCTGTTTAGATGTACTGCTCCTATTGATGTCTGCAGTAACTGCTCTGCTCCTCTCTATTTTGGCTCTTTTCAGATTTCTATGCTGCCGAAGAAGAAGAAAGATAAAAACCAATCAAAACTGAATGAGACACTTTTGTTTTTTGTTTTTTTTAGCAAAAATGTTCAAATTAATTTTTTAACATTTTTTTAAGTATTGGCAAAAAACCCCCAAAACAAACAAAAAACAAACAAAAACAAAAACAAAAAAACAAACAAAAACAAAAACAAACAAAAAAAGCCCCCCAAAGCTTGTTGTACCATTTGTTGTAAGTACAGATTCACTATGTACTTTCAGTAATATTAAAACATGCAGTGAAAGCACCTATATCACTTTTTATGTATCTTCAGTTGCAACATTTTATGTGCATATATGTATCAGTACAGTCATTTATAAGGGGTTGTTTTGCATCTCGTTCTTTTTGAGGATGTTTTCAGAACAACCAAAGTCATGTCAGATCAGCTACAGTCCCCTACTTTGATCTTATAGTAGCAGGTCTGGCCCAGTCTGTAATCAATGCCAATATCAAAAAAGCACCTAGGTGAAAAATGGAATGTAATCAAAAAACAAGCACAACGTCTTTGAGCAAAGATAGGAAATGCAGCAGAAACTTCTCTATATGAGAGAAGGCAGATCCGAACAGCTTGACATCTGTAGGGTTATGCTTTAGAGGTCCTGCTGGAAATAGCATGGACAGACTGCATGGGTGTGAAAATCCACTCTATCCTGTTATATTTTGTGACCTCCTGGATGAGTCGTCGATGCGCTCTTGGAGTAATTTTGGTAGGCTGGCCACTCCTGGGAAGGTTCACCACTGTTCCAAGTTTTCTCCATTTGTGGATAATGGCTCTCTCTAAGAAGTCAGGAAGGAGGCAAACACTTTTTCACACCACTGTATATTTTGCTAGGAAAATGGGAAATAGGTGCAGTGATTTATTTAAACATGAGCAAACACAAATGGAAATATAGTATATAAGGCAAAAACAGAAACTGTACAGTTCTAACTAGCTAGAACTTGGTATGACCACATTTATTCTTCAACACAGCCTGAACTCTCTTAGGTAAGCATTCTTATAATTTCTTTAAGCAGTCTTCAGGAATAGTTCTCCAGGCTTCTTGAAGGACATTCAAAGCTCTTCTTTGGATGTTGGCTGCCCTTTGTTCTGTTCTCTGTTAAGATGATCCCACACTGCTTCAATAATGTTGAGGTCCGGGGTCTGGGGAGGCCAATCCATGACTGATAGTGTTCCATTGTGTGTTTTTCTATCCAGGTATACTTTTACTGCATTGACAGTGTGTTTGGGATCATTGTCATGCTGAAAAATGAAGCTGTTGTCAATCAGACACTTTCTAGATGGTATTGCATGGTGGATCAAAATCTGATGGTACTTTTCAGCGTTCATAATTTCATCAATTTTGACAAGATCCCCAACACCACTGGCTAAAACGCAGCCCCAAACCATGACAGACCTTGATGTACAGATGACTGTAGACACTCACTGTTGTACCTCTCTCCTGACCTCCTCCATATATACTGACAATGATTTGAACCAAAAATTTCAAATGTGGATTCATCACTCCACAAGAACTGTTGCCACCGATGTTCACTCCAGTTCTTGTGTAATTTGGCATACCTCAGCCTTTTCTCCCTGTTTCCCTTCATTAAGAATGGCTTCTTGACAGCCACCCTTCCACTATTTATTTATTAAATATGCATGCACTCTTTATAATCACTACATAGTGCTAAGAAAATGCCTGATGGTGATTCATTGTGATTTAAAGTATTCACAGTACACACCGCTTTTCTCTAGCTTTATTGAATGAAATATAGACAAGTTTCTGAATCCTTACTATTAACAGCTTTGGAAATATAAAAGACATGCTACATGAATATTATGCTAAATGGCTGCAGGTTATTAGTTAATATTAAAACAATATGATTTAAGTACATACAGTAGGTATACAATCTGTACAAATGTTAACAGGTTCACAGTTAAGAGTGTTACAAAAAACAGGGAGGACTGAAGGTGGGCGGGTGCCCCTAAATGTTTACAATATGCAGCAATAGCAAAAGTCTTTAGTTCACTGTTCATTTATTTTACATAAAGCGAACATCACTAACGTGACAGGCCCTCTAGAGTCAAAGTAAAGTGAAGTGGTGACCTAGATAATGGTCCAGACTTCTGATCCTAGACTGATTTGGTAATAAAGCTGAGTGAAAGGGGAGCCTTCAGAGCTACAAGCATCAGCTACCAAATTAAATTTACTGGATAATAGAACTCACATTTGAAACAGATTCAAATTAATGACGCAGTTCAATTTTTCAAAAGCTGTACATGTTTACTTTGGTGGTAATACTGCATCACAGGAATGATGCAGATATTAAGAAAACATCTCCCACTTTGCCAAGAAATTTGCAAAATAAGCCCAGACTTTTGAGTCAGTTTTGAGTTTTGGTGTCTGAATCAAAGTAGCTGAGTAGATACTTTGGGAATCTAATTGGATACAACTGATGTCCTATCCTGTGAGCAATGGAAACCATGACTCCCTGATTTATCCTAACTTAATTTGGCTTTTTAAATTAAGAGTATAATGAGCTATTGTTTTAATTTCTGGTACCATGCATCAGTGATCAGCCTCTCAGTCTACGTCCTCCCTGGTGCCAGCTGAATGACCCTGAGCTACCATGGATGGTGAAGAAGTGTAGGTCAAGACTGAACTGAACAACAACTGTTTCATACTTTACCAACCTTTGTTAAGACATAGCTGAAGTAAAAAATGACACCAATGACTGTAGACTAAAGGGTGTAGTACTTTTTGTAGGCAGCAGAGGGTGTTAACATACTTTCATTTCATTGCTAAATGTAAATATAGTGCAGCAAAGAAAGTGTTAAACTGCTTCACATCAATTAGACATATTTCACAGAGTAACTCAGAAAACATGGTCATTAAACACTGCAAACAAGTGTAAGTGTTTCATAAATGCACGTCTACCCAGTGTCAAAAATTGCCATCTATATTCTTTGCACTGTTTATCAGATGTCACAGTATCAAATGAGGTGGTTGCAATAGTATTTTATTTTATTATTATTACATGAAACAATGTGTAACAATGTCTTTTTCACAGTAAACCAGGCAGTGATTGTTTTCTTATCTACTTGAAGCTGCTTAAACATTTTGATGGGGTGCAGAGTGAAGGACACATTGTGACAAGAGAATGTGCCGAAAGTCAAACATGTGATGCATTTCTGCTACGTATCATCATACTCTCTGCCCCGTTTGTTGTTTTCTCTGTCTCTGTCAGAGGAATAACTCTTGTACCATGGCTTAGTTGCAGTTGCTGCAAATTCTCAAAATAATCTTTGAATATGACGGTTAAAGCTGTGATACACTAAGCACTTTTATGTAACACTTTCACATTTGTTTTGGTAAATTCTCATCATCCAGATACATTTAATAAGAATTATTGTAGACGTGTGTTGAACTTAAAATCTGCTTTCTTATGTTGCTCAAAAATACCTGCTATATCACAGCTTAATATTGGAATTAAAAACAAAAAAGGCAACAATGTCCATATAATAACAAAATAGACCAAAATAAAGAAAAAATAAAGACCTAGGGGTGAATGAAAGAATAATCAAGATATAAATACAATATACAAGATAATAATTCTCCATCTCTTCACCTTCTGACACCATCTTACTCTTACTACTATACACATACACACACGCACATATGCACAGATACACACTCAACCAGGCTGCAGACTCTCACCGTATGCAACAAGGGCAATGGAAAGTCATTGAGACACTGAACATACACTGAACCGATTACAAGCCAGATGGGATGCTTCTGAGGCACAAGCCATGCATGAGTGTGTGTTTGTGAGAGTGAGTGAGTGAGTGAGTGGGTGGGTGAGGGTGCAACAGTGGGCTGTCACATTGGGTTGACAGGGCTGCAGGATGGGGTTGGAATACAGGTGGGAGGGCAGCTGGAGAGAATGGCGGTGCTGTTGCTCTTTTCTCTGGGTGGGATGGCTGACGCCATTCTCAGCATGTTACCACAGAGCAGCTTCTTATTGTCTCTTACTGTCTCTCTTTTTCTCTCCCTCATCACTCATGTCCTGGTCCAGACAGTGTGTCTCCCAGGCACCAGTCTTCTCCTTTTTGCTGTGGTGGAGAGGCACATATCATATATTAGGAAGAAGAAATGACTGAATCTTTTCTTCTCTTATCAGAAAACTATATTACATTAGGAAACAACTTTGCCTCCTTGCATGCTGTAGGACCAGAATATCATATTGAAGCTGTGTTAAATCTAGTTGAATTAGGATTAGCATTGTACTGAATTACTGTAAAATGCCTGCTTTCCCCCGACAGGATATTTCCTGCACTTATCTCCCATTTCTGTTCCTCTCCAGACTCTCCTCGCATTGCTTAATACATATTAAAGGGAACTACGCCCAGTTTCCCCCTCCTCCTCATATCTGGTTATATCAGGTAACACCAACATGTATTTTTAAAACTTTGCTCGTTATAAGAGAGATAATTTGGTTAAAACAGAAAAACTCAACTCAACTCCTGTTCTTTGAAGCTTTGTAATTGCGTCTAGCAAACGCGTACTTCGACATGGTTTCTTGACTCCATACTGAGCCCGTGATAGAAAAAACAGGAGGAGGGAGCGGAGGAATCATAATCAGCCTTTCAGCACAAGTTCATCTGCCCCTCACACACCGCTTCTCTTTAAGACCCTGGCCTACAAAGAAGGGGTCAATGGCGGCATTCCTGCTTTGATATCAAAGGTCCCCTGGTTACTCATAGCCCGAACAAAAGCTTTTTCATCTGGTGAGAGTGCAAATCCCCTCTCCTACTCCCTAATAAAAGTAGGACCCATTGATGTTTCAAAAAAAGCCACTATGAGAAGATTGTTTGATAGGCCAACAAAGGAATTTTGTGAATAACTAGCCTTTTTTTTAATCTCATCACAAGTTTTACAATACTGAAATACTACAAAAACTACTTAAAGTTCTAAGACATTCAAACATACAGTATAACAATCAATATTGTAAGATTAGTCTCACCTGCTCATGATGCTGCTGTGATCTCTGTGGACACAGGCTCGATCTCCTTCACAGCCTCCTCGATCACCTCAATCACCTGCGCCATCACTTCTGCACACTTTGACGATGTCTTCTCTGTCTCTGATTGGCTGGCTGCTTCATCTGTGACTTGGCTGGAAATGGCATCCTCTGCTGAATTTGTTGCTTGAGGTTCTTCTGGCAGCACTGGGAGTTTGTTTTCACTTCCACTGCTCTCAGGTGGTACGCTGGTGTCGTCAGTTGCAGGACCGTTGCTATCAAACTCTTCAACAGCCTCTTCTTCAATTAATGGTTCCTCAACCACATGCGCTGTCTGCAGGACCACCTGGATTGGCATGTGGACTTCAAGCACTTTCTCTTTCTTCTCCTCTGAAGGAGCTTCTGGCTTGGTTTCTTCTGGTTGTGATTCCACCTTCTCAGGAACTCCTTTTACTTCTGCTTCCTGATCTTTGCGCTGTCCTTCCTTGACCTCTTCAGGTTCTTCACTTGTCTGACTCTCTTCCTTTATCTCTCCTACTTCTTCCACTACAACTGTTTCTTCACTTACTTTAACCTCTGCATCTTCCTTCACATATTCTTCTGGTTTCTTTTCCACCTCTTCAAGGTTCTCTGCGACCTCTATTGGGATTGCATCAATGACCTCCATGGCAACATTGAGTGGCTGAGGTGACTTTGTTACTGGTTTTTCACAGACAAGAGGAATGGGGGTGTCAGTGATAACAGGGGCTTCAACTGTGGCAATCTCTTTCTCTGTTGTTGCTATTGCCTGGACTGGTGTTGGGATGGCAGCTGATGGCGTGGAAGGCTTTTTTGGCTCAGGTGCATCTTCTGAAACTTTATCTACGGCATCCTGAATGACAGTCTGGGCAATGGCCATGCTCTGAACCTCAATTTCACTGACCTGTGGGGTTTCCTCCTTGATTTCCTGCATCTTCTCGCTGGCCTGCTCAGCAACTGCACTGATCTCTGGCTCTGCTGTCAAAGTGGAAGTGGCCTCTACAATCTCTACAACCTCTTCTGTGGTTTCCTGCACCTTGATTTGTTCAACATTGGCTACTTCTGACTCTGATATTGTTTCTGTGACCACCACCTGCTCTGAGTCCACACTGACTGGGGCGACAAGGACAACTGTATCTGTGATAACAGGAACCTTATCACTTGGTACAACTACTGGGACAGGTGGTTCAGTCTCCTCTGTGATGGTGGCCTTTGTTGTTTCACATATGTCTGATGACATTTCTGCAGCCACAGCCTGAAATACCTCTTTTACAGGGATATTTTCTTCAGTGGCAGCAAACTGCTCCATTTCCATTTCCACTTCCTTGGTTTCAACAGTTACCTCAGAGACTTCTGCACCCTGGGTGCAGATAACTGTTTCAGAGATTGGAGCAATGGGACTGATTAGTACAGTTTTAGGAGAGTTCTCCCTCATTGTGGTGGGCTGAATGACCTCAGACTCCTCCGGGACAATGTTCACAACTACAATCTTCTCAATCTCCGGTTCTTGACTCTGGCTGGCGACTTGAATGTCTACAGCTTCATTTCCTGAATTTTTAACAGCAAGCTCAAGCTCAGTGGCTTCTAGTTGCTGCACTTGGGCCATGAACATTGGGTCTTCTGTAAAAGCTGCTTCCACTGTAAGTGGTTGCATCTCTTCCACTGGCACCTCAGAGCTCAAAGCATCATGGATCACAGCCACACTCTCTACCATAGGCTGTGCAGGCTTCTCCAGAGCTACTTTGGCGATCTCCTTGGTGCCAAGGCCAGTGCAGATAGCCATGGCCTCTTCACGAGTATGTGGCTCCAGGATGGTATTTGTTGTGGCCTTAGCATTATCAATCTGTGGTTCAGGCTCTGTTTTTTCAGCAGCTACCTCTACTGGCACATCTTCTAGAGCCACACATGTCTGGGATGGGATTTTACTGATTTGGGACTCAATACCCTCCACAACCTCTTCTGCTCTCTCCGACTTGGGTCCCTGAGGAACAGGTGTGGTTGCTGCAGCTGGAGCTAGATCAACAGGTTTCACCTCAGCGGTGGACAGTCTGCGCCTTGTGTGTCCACCAAGTTTAGGCAATGAGGCCTGGTCCTCAGTTTCATCCTCTGCAATGTCAGTATCAATAGACTTTGGTGTAGCAGCATTCTCTGCTTCCTCTGGGATATCACTCAGCTGATCATGTTTATCAGCAGCGTCTTCGACAATGGCTGGGATCCATGAAGGGGATCTGTCTTCAGCAGACACTTTAATCTGGACTGGAGCTGGTTCTGCTGGTGCCTCCAGTTCAGCTTCAACTTGCCCATCATACTCTGAGAGAGGAACCACAGCTGGAGTTTCAGAGTCCTCCTCTCCTGAGCTCTGGTCAGTAGAGGCTTGTTTGTCAGTCTTCTTCTTCCTGCGTCCTGGAAATAATTTCCTCAGAGAGAAGGATGACTCATCTTTTGGTGCTTCACTGTCAGACTGGACTTGCTCTGCAGGCTCCTCCTTTTCCTCAGCTTTGGCCTTATTCTTTGACATAACTATGCGTTTAAAGGTATCCCAGGTAGACTCTCTTTCAGGGGGGCTGGCTAAAGGTTCAGGTGAAGAAACAGTTTCTCCATCAGTGTCAGTTGCAGCCTCCGTTTTGCCCTCCTTTTCCCCTTCTGCTGCTGCTGCTGGCATTTCCTCTTCAATCTTGGTCTCCTCATCATCAGAATCAGAGGTCTTCCTGGCCCTCTTCTTGGGTCCACCCATACACATCAGAGCCTCCCAGGAAACAGAGGTGTCCATTTTCTTTTTGGGCTCTTCAGTGCTGCTGACCAGTTTCTCAGTGGTTTCAGTCTTTGGCTCTTCCTCAGAGGGCTTATCTTCTTTAGCTTCCTCCTCAACACTCTTATCTGCTAATGCAGCACTCTCAGAAGAGGACAGAGTGGCTGACTTGGCTGGCTTCTCACCAGCTGCTTCATCTTCACTCTCAGATGATCTTTTTACGCGCTTCTTGGGCGTCACCAGTTTCTTGAAGGAGGACCAGGCAATGATGCCTTCCTTTTTCTTTTCTCCATCAGATACAACTTCGCCTTCAGTCTCTTGGCTAGACTCAATCTGGGGCACTTCCACAGCAATAACATCCTCTCCTGACTCCTCTGGAGATGAGGGCCCACTATCAGCTTTAGGAGCTTCTCCTGACTCTGTGGAGGACTGGAGCTGCTCAGCTGCCTGCTCCCCAGACTCAGTAAGCTTAGCTTCAGTATCTTTCTTGCTTTTCTGTTTCTTACTTGAGAGCTTCTTCAGGCCAGCTCCAGTGAAGAGCTTTTTGAGGGGACTTCCTTGAGGCTTTGCCTTCTCCTGAGATGACAGCAGCTCAGCCTCAGATGTCACCTCAGTTGGAGCCTTCTCCTCCTCTTCTGCGGTAGCTTCTGCTTTTTGGTCTTCTTGTTTGGTTTCCTCAGTAGTAGATTCTGGAGCAGCAGGGGTTTCAGCTGTGACCTCAGGCTCTTGGTGATCTTCTGATTTTGCTTCCTGCGGGGTAATCACTGCCTCTTCCTTGGACTCAGATTTTTCCTCCACAGCAGGCTCTGACACTTTCTCCTTGGTTTCCTCTTCTGTCGCATCTTTGACCTCCTTTTCTTCTACAGCAGTAACAGTTTCCTCTGTCTTAGCAGTTTCCTCCTCAGTAGCCACCTCCTTGACCTCGTCCTTGACCTCGTCCTTGGCCTCCTCCTTGGCCTCCTCCTCTTTTGGCTTCTTTATGCTGGCTTTCTTTCGCAGGTTAGAGAAAAGACCTCCACTGAAGAACTTCCTGAAAGGGGACATGGCAGTCTCCTGAGGTGGTGGAGTGGTCTCACTTTCCTTCTCAGCTCCTTCCTCCTTGACTGCTTCATCGGCAGCTTCAGCAACAGCACCTTCAGGTGTGGCTTCAGTGGTTTCAGCTTTTTCAATATCTGTAGTGACCTCACCAGCAGATGCCTCTGTATCAGCCTCCTTTTCTTCAGCCGTGCTTTTCTCTTCAACAACAGCAGCCTCCTCATCCTTCGCAAGTTCATCTGTCCCACTACCCTCCTCTCCTTCTTTGTCTTTGACTGTCAGTAGCTTCACAGGGTCTTTCTCCTCACTTTTGTCCTTCTTGAGTGTGAACTTAAAGCCCACAAAGCGGAAAATCTTCTTGAAGCCAACTTCACTTGCATCATCAGGTTTTTCCTCTGCTGCCTTCTCCTCAACAGCTGAAATATCATTTGCATCGGGGGCCTCTTTATCCACTTTCTCTCCATTTACTTGAGGAGCAACTTCGTCCTGGATTGTGTCCATGGTCTCAGCAGCCTCCTCCTTCTGACCCACAGACACCCCATCTGGCTGGCCAACTGAAAGGACAACAGAAGAGAGAACTTTGTGTAAGATGCTGATCAAATTTCTCACTTTAGTTCACTATTTGTCTCTCTCTACAGAAAAATCACAAATGACATTCCCGTGATATTCATATAAAGCTATGATGTGCGATATTGGATTTAACAAATTCAGGTTATGTTGCGGAAATCAAATTACTGGCCGAGACAGAATAAATCATTCAGCATTCCACAAAAATCTCTGGGAAGATGCCCCAGTAAAAACAACAAAGAGTTTTATACCATCAACAAAACTCTCACCCCATCTGCAAAAAATAAGAGATGTTAAACAGAAAGTATTTTCTGAGATCCTATTTGACTACTTAATTGCAATCAGATTGCAATTTGCTCCGGCTAATCCTTTGATATGTAAACATGCCAAAGAAATAAAACTTTAAGTGTTGACACATAAAAACCGGTGATCCCCAAAGGGAAATTCAATGGAAACGTTGTGCGAGGAGTGCTTTCAACAATTTGCGGATTATTGTCCAGAAGCCTATAAAGCAACTCTGTTATTGTGCAATGTGTAAACCGCTTCTAGTTGCCTTTGATGGTCAAACTGAAACACGCTTTCCATTATGGTGAGTGATTTCTTGGTAGCGATACAACTGCAAGACAAATGATGCATTATAAGCTCAGATAAGAGACGAAAACCACACACGCAACACACACATGCACATAAAACAAACGTCTGCCACGTCTGTCTGTGTTTTGACAGAGGAAGGCGTGGGGGGATGACGACCTGCCAGGGAGTCCTCAGATCTCACTACAGTCTGGGAAACCTTACAACTAACACCGCTAGACTCTCAAAACAAATTCCCAGAACTTTAATGCCTAGATATCAGGTTACATGATTACACAGAAGGGCACATACACATTCCTTAAACCATGCACGCTGTGGGAAATATGCTCCCCACTTTGCTTGCCAGTCACCAGCACACTTTAAAATATGGAAGTAAAAAGCCAGGATATTTTGTCTCAGCCCCTGTTTTCAATATGAAAACTGAAGTCAGTGTACAAGCAAATCTCTGATCTCTGAAATATGGCTTTTCATGTCACATGCAAAAATGTACAACTCCGCATCCGCCTACATTCTTTTCCTAAATTATAGGCATCAATCTTCATTCACTGCATTCCTTGAATGTTTTTGCTTTAAAATAAATTTTTTTAAAAACTATAATTTAATAGTTTGCCTGACCAGTAGAAGAAATTATGCAAAACCCTTCACCAAACAATGCAACACAACCAAGTTTGTGTAATTAAATAAAGAAGAAAACTGTTTTCGTATACTAATTTGTTTACAAGGGCACGCCCATATCTTATGCATGAATTTGACTTGAGAGGAATATGAGCTATGCTGTTCACCCTATGTTTAGGAAAATAATTTTAGGATACTCTAAACATAATTTGAAATTAAATCCCAGCGGATTTCAAGAATGCTTATTTGTTTTTTCAGTTAAACTGCATCTCATCTGTGCCCGTGTAGTATTCAAACAAAACAGTACAGTCCTCTACTACCCCTCCTTAGAATAAGTCCCAATCCCCTTGACCCAAATTCCACCACAGCAGGATGGATGGGGACCCACCCCCTTCCCAAGGCACATACGCATTCAACACAATAGCTTTCTAACCCCCTCTGGCCTCTGAAAATAAAGGAAGGGGGTTGGTCAACTTTCCTATTATCAAGAGACGCTGCAGCCTAGAGGAAGTTTGAAATTTAGTTAGAGTTTGGTAACTTTACTTAGGTGATGTAAACACAAATAAAAAAAAAAAAATCTCAGTGGTTTCTTAATTACATCAGTGTCACATGGGAGTGGGCTCTCTCTCTCACGTAGGTGTAATTTTCAGGGTCCAATCACAGTCGTTAAACTGGCAAAACACCAAAAACATCAAAACAGACCAGCAGAAAAACCTTTATCTAATGTTGAAATTCAGTTTAAGTTTACCATCAACAAAAAAAATCCCTGATAGTGTACATAATTACACCACTTCCTCTGAGCTGTTCTCAGTGACTTTTCAATGTAAATGTGGGTAAATGTGTATGGAGGAGGGGGTCAGACTGTTAGTGAACCAGGTCAGCAACAGCCATGTGTATCTACACAGATAATAAAACAGGAACCATGTTGATTTAACAGACTACTGGCATCTCTCTCGTCTTTTTGATCTCTCTTTTCCAGCCCATCTTTTTTTTCCCTTCCAGACACACAACTGTTATTTGGTGGTGGTGGGGGGTGGGGGTGTTATAAGTAACGACTGTACCAGAAAGAATGTGAGAGCGAAGGGTGAGGTGGCTACAGAGGGTGAGGAGGAGACAGTTAAGAGATGAAGGGACAGGGCTGGGTGGGGGTGTACTCACCCTCTAATTCACTTTAGAGGGTGTCACATATCTCAGACACACACATATTCATAGTTGAAATGCTTCTCTCCACTGGAGACAAGCTTTGTTTATGTGCGAGTGTGAGAGCATGTGGTGAGGCGAGGCTCTCGTATTAAATTTCATCACCGCTGCAAAAAGCAGAGATTGCTGTTAACGCACTCCACTGTTGCTGAGGTTGTTTCAGGACTACTTTGTGATTGTGTAGGTACAAAGGGGGGTTATGGAGGGAGGTCAGTTAGGAGGATGAATGGCAGCTATTCTTTCTGTACACTATGTAAAACATTGTAAAATATATGCAAATCCTTGTTATAATTACTATAGTCTGGACCAGAAGCCCTAAAACAAAAGAAGTCAGTTAAAACCAGGGAGGAGACCCTGGAGACCCCCGCCCCTCTGTCCTCTTAACACAGGAGAGACTAACAGACCCTTCCTTGCACCCTTTCTCTGTATCAAAGGTGTGGTCAGAGTGTCTCCAGGGGCACACATCAACAGCTACACCATTGCCTCTCTTATCCAATTCAGAACAAGCCAAAGCCTAAAGTGACTGTAAACTGAATTAATCAGCAGCACAATATAGAACGTATCGAAACCAAAACCTGAGGTCACCATGACACAAAACAGTTCAGCCCTGCCCCATCTGAACCATCACTCCCAGTTAGATGGCCTGCAGAAGGAACAGTCCTGGCATGTAATTAATTCCATACGCCTCTGTCTCCTCCTTCCTTATCCTCTGTGGCTAAGTTAAATAACCCCACTGGGAATTGGGATCCCACTCTAATCTAATGAAACACTTCACATGATGGGATGCAGGGAGCTGGCTGAGATGGTGACACGGGACAAAAGCAGGGTTTCGAAATATGTCTGTGAATGCATCTTTATATATTTCTAACCATCAGCTGGTTAGAATTACTTCCTAACTAAGAAGTTTGGTGGTCGTGTGGGATGTATACTCTGAGATTAGGGCACTAGGAAGTAGGTCAGTAGTTTGGCAGTGGGAATATTTGTTAGAATGACTGTAACAGTTAAGGATTATTTTACTTGAGGCTCTACCGTATGGTCACAAACGCGAACCCATCTCCAACTGAAATCACTTATCTGTGTCGGGAAATCTACAAACCACAATGCTCACTTAACCACACCCTCAGGACAACAATGCCTATGGCTATACTCCCTCATACATATACAGTACAAGAAAAACAGCCTTTAAATTTTAAAATTCCCTCAAAAATTGAACAAAAGCAAAAGAAGGAAACACAATATTTCACTTTTAAACATTATCTCATGCAAGCACAGTAAAGCAGCAGCCACAACTCCTGTTCATATATTTTTTGAGCACCTATGAATGCATCTTGTACTGAAAAAGAGCTCCAAATTTGTCAACATATAACTGATTAAATCTCACTTAAATCATTGTCCTTACCTGTTAAAGTAATTGTTCCAAGCATTGGTAGAAGTCCAAAAATCCTTTCTCCCAAAAATTCCAAAAATAAAAAGATACAAAAAAACCCCAAAAACAACTGGAGCTATAAAAAATACAATTGTATACTATTTAGTCTTTTAGCGTTGTTTTCCTTCTCTCCTCTACCCACTCAGTAAAAAATTTCTTTCACTTGGCTCTGTCCTTACTATTAAACTCAGTCAGAGGGCAGAAGCTGTGTCCGTCTCTCTCTTCCAGCGCTTTCTCGGCCAGTATGAACAGAAATCAGGGCTCCACACACATTTCAACACTCACACACATGTCATGTTAGGACCACCCCTGCCTCCCTCTT